>CM064480.1:21749433-22024927 GCA_032716605.1 Paralithodes platypus | reverse complement strand
CGAGTGCTATACCAAGGTGAATCATCTCGTACTATGATTTTTAAAATACCACAGGAACGAAAAACCTGAGAGCGAAACCTCCAACCCTAACGAGCCACAGGAACGAAAATCTTGAGAGCGAAACTCCCATCCCCAACGAGATCCCAGGCCCCTTTTCCTTTCCCGATTTGGTCTCTCTCTCTCTCTCAATTCATTCCACATATTATACGTCTCTCAATCACAGTCTTCTAATATACAAACCACAATACTTTACTCACTGATATTCTTGATGTACCACCTAAGTATGTATTTAATTATGTAACCACCATACAGGCTATAATACTTTCATTGTGTAGGTTTGAGGCGATCTAAGACACCTTAGCTTCCATTTCACACCAAATCAGATCGTGATTACGTCAGCCCTGTATTAGTTATATAACAATCATAGCCCCCCCAATTCTAACAATTCTATGTCTCTAACCTCCCGTTGTTTTATCCACTAACTATATATTCCCAACCTTTAACCACGACTCTATACACCCGATAACCCTATGCCAGTTATTGTATTGATTTAGGCCTGTTAATTCGGATAAACTCACTATGACCAATCTGCAGACGATTATCAGGAGGGATGCAGGAAAGCTACCTCGTATCTCCCTTTCCATGACGAGTATAGACATATGTACCCCCGTGCTCAGTCGCCCCCCCTTGCCTTGTTCTTCTAGTAACTAAGTGTATATATAATATTAACCGGAGTATGCCACCAGTATTGATACGACATAGCGGCACTGTCCTTGTGTCGTATTGTGCCACGTGCAGACCAACCAGGTTTCATCATCTTATTAGGACGACGGCTATAATGTCGTCATTCATGCATGTATTCAATCCTTAGGTTAATTATCTTCTATCCGCCATTGTGTTCATCTCTTCCATTTACTTTTCCACAATTGTTATACGTCTTCCAATCACCTCCTTCGTATCCACAATCCACACTACTCTATTTTGCTTCATGACCCTATGCTCAGTGGTACCCTGTTTGGGTCATCCTGTCCACTTATCCTTCACGCCCCGCTGCACACACCACTCTACCTGTTCGATCGTAGGGAAATGCCACCCCTATGTCCAGCGCATTAAAGGTCACTATCCTAGGTCACGAGCGGCGCGGCGCCTAGCCTCAAACCAACCCCTTTACAATTCACAACCCTTTCCCCCACCTCGCGTATACATTACCCCTCGTGTCCTACACCTCTACCTACATGATGACGAACATAAATACACCTTAAGTTAATACACCCATGCCCTGTCCCTAAGTTAGGATATTAATATCAACATACCCTAAAATACCTTGTCTTGCCAGACTAAGTTTCTGAAGACCAATCGCCCCATAAATTTATGTATGTTCTTCCATCCGAGAAGTAATATGTTAACCCCAGTCTTGCCAGACTAAGTTTCTGAAGACCAACCGCCCCATAAATCTATGTATGTTCTTCCATCCGAGAAGTAATATGTTAACCCCCTAAAATACCTTGTCTTGCCAGACTAAGTTTCTGAAGACCAACCGCCCCCATAAATCTATGTATGTTCCTCCATCCAAGAAGTAATATGTTAACCCCCATGTCATAATTGATAAGAAACTATGATACCCACGGGTACACCATTGTATATATAACCATTATTCCTGTAAGACCTAGACAGAGATAATGACTGAAGATGTTAGCCACCATGCAGTAACTCTAATTCTTACCCCAACCAGAGATTGTATAGATAACCTTTTTTTACCATTGTCTATCATAGTACCACAAAACAATAACGAAGTACCCCTACAAACTGCCACTTTTCTTTGGTCTATATTTCATAGAAAACGCAGTTCCCAGGGACAACTAGATCAGCAAGAAATTGTGTCAAATAATAGTGTCCATAACCCCTCGTATTGACGAGTAATAATACACCATGTTTTTCTCTACTTTTATCCACAGTCAAGCACACACCTACAGTTAACCTCCCCTTCCCCACAGCCCACAGTCCACATGATTCTATCCTTTCCAGACTCATATACCACCACATTTGCTCATCCCCCGGTAGCATTTGGCTAACGTACTTTCACTGTCATTTCCCCCCAAACTCCAATATCAACTGTAGTCTAATGCCACCCCTACGCCCGGAGACCTTAGGGTCAAACTTCCACGTAGCCCCCTGAACTCTCTCCCTCTCATTAACACCCCGCGCTCCTCGACTCTTTTCCGACCTAGCCTCTCCCTCATACCTCTTGAAGATCCTTGATTTTTCCGTTGCTAACGTTCTCCAACCTTTTATATATATATACTCCTATCCAGCCTACCTTCCCTTAGTAGGACGGAACAACATTAGAACTTTACTAACCCTTTGCATGCCATCTATTCCCTCACAACCCATTCACAACCCTGCACCCAATGATCGTCAGTGCGAGGCTAGCCGCCTCGCCAGTGACTAACTTCTATTGCCATACTTCCAGATAAATGTGGCAGAGTTAGCAACCCAGTCTCCACCACATCCAGCAAGCCATGCAATTAACAACCCAACCGATTAAACCAACTAGTCAAGGCACCTTCGGTTTTGGTATTAAGAACACCCACATCTGTCTCATAAACAGAGGGTTATTACAAACACTTGTGATATGGCAAGCCCCTAGCCACAGCCGCCGGACGACCATCACAGAGAGAGGGCGCACAGCTACCCCTTTTTACCCACCCGAGGAGGGAGACCCCCACCCCTGCGGAGGTATACCTGACCCTTGTTTTGACTTCCGGGTCATTGCCAGGTAGCACAGGAATTCTTCCTATCAATGAACTAACCATGCATGACTAACACCTTTGCTAACCTCTATTAACTCACAATAACCCATTAACCTTTCTTGCATACTCTGATAACTAAATTAGCACCTCAGCTATACCATAGAATGAAGATTGAACAATCTAAGAGAGACGCTCCTATCACAGCTGTCCCAATCCTCCTCGCAAAGTAGATCCAGTCTCCCTCCCCTCAATACTTCCAGTATAGCCAAAGTAGTACCTCTTACTAAGGCTCAGTTCTATCACAATATGAAGGCTCCCTATAGCCATGTGCCACAACAGTAATCACCACCTTACCTAGTCCCCATATCTATTGAGAGCTCAAATAATTCCATAAGACTCGAGATCCCTATGGCCTACAGGGTCCAAAACTGAGCCTATAAACCCAGCTCCAGCCCCCAGTAAAATCAGTTGAAAGATAGACACCAACCCAGGTTGGTCACCAGAGTTAACCTCGAGCTCTATCCTTGTTGGTTGCTGAGAATTGAGTTCCAGAGCTGGCAGACTCCGTGGCATATTTGGATAGAAGGACCTGTCCACGTACTTGAGAACTTCCTACATATGGACCACCTGGACGGCCGCGGAACCAGTCGTTAGCCCCCAACATCACGGACGCAAGATAACCAGGACCAGACCAGTCAAATACTACCCAAGATTCACTCTATCAGTACTACATTGTTACAGTACTATTTAGAGATTCACTTATTAATATTTCTACGAAGTGGCTATATCTTTGCCCCAGTATAATTCATATATAACCATTCCATTAGGAAGTGCTAAGCGTATCAGTGTTCATTAATTAACAGGCGATATTAACTCTCGTAATTACCTATATACCCAGATATTATTACATAGAAGTGAAACCCTAGTGATATCTGAATGTTCGCCCACTGATTTGCGTTCTATGTATTTCTGATACAAGAATATAAAACTTAGATCAGTACCCCCTGAGGTTACTAGAATTCCTGTGCTCTAAAATATGCGTGTCTAATCTAGTCTGTGAACTACTACTTGTGCACCAGAGCTACCAGTAATAAATCTAACAGTGAATATGAATCTATAAGTAACATTGATGGTCTCCAGTATATAAACTTGTGAATTAAAGCCAGTGATCAGAAGATTAATACCTGAACGTTGGAAGTGGGAGACTAGGCTCCATCCAGATCCACTTATGCTAGTGTTGTTCAATTCTATCATTTGCCTTGTACGAGTATTCAGAAGTGTATATATCAATAAATGTGATCGTGTGTCTTGTTACCGTGTGTTTATTTTGTGTTCTCTATTCCTCATACCTTGTTTTGTGCATGCAGCCTTATATACCCAGTCAGTTAGAACTCACATTACCCAAGTTAATCCTGTAGAAAAACAGGGCATAACAATTTTCTTCTCTACTTCTGGACAGTGATGATCGAACACTAATTTAAGTGCATTTCTATGTACCTCTACCAGCTCATCTGAAGTAAGGTTGGAAGTATCAATACTTCCCAAGTACTGTTTTACTTCACTGCTAGCCAAACTTTGGTCTGTATTTTTATAATTTCTAAATCTGATTACTTTTTCATGTGTGAGTGGCTTAGGGAAATCAAAGCTGAAAGTAATCAAAGCATGATCAGAGGTATTAGGGTCAGCATTCTCAACATCAACATCCAGAACACCACCACAACCCACAGGAGAGAGAACCAAGTCAAGGGTGTGTCCTAAGATATGAGTTGGGTGGGACACATGGTTTACAAAATTGTTCTGATCAGTCAACTCCAGGAACTCAGGAGAGAACGGCTTCAGATGAGGGCTGTCAACCCAGTAATTAAAATTTCCACACATCAAAAGTCTTCCGGTTTTAGCAGAAAATTTCTCGAGAAACTGCCCAAACTCTTCCATAAAACCCCTATCTGTGCCACGATGGCCAGGCAACTGCCATTCTTAGAATTTGTTGATGGAGTTTTATTTCCACTTCCAACAGTTCATAATAAAGAGGGGCTGGGTTATGGCTTATTTGCAAGATATTCACCAGAGATGTGGAGTAGACAACTGCCACTCCACCACCCAGATGATCTCCCCTAGGCCTAGGAACATTTATTATGGAATGGGTTTTAGGCAATGCCGCCTGGATAATATTCAGATCTGACTCGAACAACCAGGTCTCAGTGAGACATAATACATCAAGGTTACGTTCATCCAAGATCTCGCAAATATGATCCATTTTGTTACGCAAGGAACGAACATTCAACAGACCCAGTTTCAACCGGCTCCCTTGTATCATTTTTGTTAACCTAAAAAATTGGTGTTTTCAATAACTTTATTTCTCTGAGCTGTCATTAGAGGACAATTTCTACTTGAGGCGAAATGATTTGGCGGCTCCGTAACTGATGTGGAGCTCATACAATTTATACATTTGGGGGAAGTCTTGTTGGTGCAGTCTTTTGAGTTATGAGTACCGGCACAGAAGTTGCATTTTGGATCCTCATTTTTCCGATAACACCTGTCACTGGTATGGCCAAAGCCCTGGCAATGGTAACAATGTGTTACCCAGAAGCGATCGTATGCACGACATCTCACAAGTCCAACATACACAGAATTGCCATCATCCACAATGGAAGAGCGTATTTCAGGTGACATTTTTACTACCGCAGTCTTTGTGTGTGCATCACTCTTTTGCTTGGTGAATAGCAAATTCATAGCTAAGCCATCGTCGACCAGGGACTTTATTCTTGGGTTCTTGTTGAGGATGCTGGGAATGATCTCATTATCCTCAGTGTCATTAACAATGCCTACCAGAGTCATTTTTGGCAGCATCTTTTTTGGTTCGGAGACACTGAAGGCACTGTCCACCCCCAAACACTGATTGATGGCCCTTCCTGCGTCTTCCTTGGCTTTCTTGGATGGAATTCGTACCACCAGTACACCTGAATCAGTTCTAGTTAACTTGTTAACCGGAACCGAAGCCAAAGCAGTCTCGATTGCCTTTGTATCTGGTGGGCTTACTGGCTCGGAGGATCGGTCTTTTGGCTTCACTACCAGGACCTAATGGTCCCAGACAGTTTTTTTATTTCCACCATCTACCACCTCAGTGGTGCGTTTGGTCGGCTCCTTTTTGGTCTCTTCAAATGTTTCTGAACTATCTTGGCAAGCAAGGGAATGTCGGGGGCAGCAACTTTAGTCTCGAGGACTAAAGGACCCGTTTTTCGTATCTGATTAAAAATAAGAGGAAACCCTAGTTAAAAAAACTTGAAAATAACTACCTGGGACAGACCCCAGGTAGCGCCGTCCCCGTCAGTGCCGCCACAATGGAAATTTTTAAAAATTGAAAAGAAAAAAAGGGAAAGTGGTGTCTGCAAGGTCACCGCGGGCAGGTGGGGATCGACTTGGCTACCCTTTGGGGGTAGCCCAACCGAGATGCGTGGAGAGACCACGCACAGGATGGCAGATGTGTGTGGTGCAAAAACTTTAACCAATTTTGTACACTGTTTTGAGCTTATAGCAGTGACAATATAATTTCCACGGTACTCAGCAAGACCCTATTGGTTACGATACTGCCAGTGCGTAACAGTAAATGGAATGGGTACTCACTTATAATGGTGTATGGTGTCGTTGTTGTGGTGTGAAGTGACGAGCAAAATTTGCTTGTTTGTCTCCCCTCTCGACCTGCTTCTTCTTCCCAATAGTTATCACCTTCAATTTCTTCTTCGGCGGGACCAGTGTCACACGGGCTGGTGTGTTAACGGTCAGTGGGGGTGGGGGGCCTGTGGCGGTGGGGATGGTGGGGTGGGAGGATCCATAATCTCAGAATACGCTCAAGGACACGAAAGACGATAACTGAGACTAGCGGGGGGAGGCCGGGGAGGGCGGAAACGGGCCGACGTCACGCCAAGATGGCCGACAATAGCTGCGCATCGCTTTCCCGACGGGCCATAGACCGCGCCATTTTTTAATGCCGCTTCCTTTACATATTTCATGCCACTCTAGTACCTCCCGCGCCTTTTTGATATCGCGCCCTTGGGGGCTTCACTGTACTCACCAATGAAGATGTGTAGTGAAGAAGGTAAATTTCCAAGTTTGGGGTAATATCAGAAGTCTCAGGATATTTTAGTAATTTACTGTAACTGTTTTTATAATAATATTAGGAGACAGCACTTGCTGTTATCTTGCGATAGGTGAAAAGTAGAACTCTCTACACCAAGTGGTTCAGTTTTAATGTTGAAAATACCAGGCACTAGATTTGCCATTTTTCCATCAGCTGGCTGAGTGAGTGTGTGTGTTTGTGTGTTTTGTGCTTGTACGGCGGTCGGCCGCTAAATCAACAATTATAAGTTTGAGTCCCTAAGGGAAGGAAAACCTAATATTTAGTAGTGGTCCCGGAATCATTGACGATATGCCTTGTACGGTAATGGCTCTCTTTGAACCTCAGAGTCAGCCGTTCAAATCACCCGCCCCGGAGCGTAGTGACCAATTCATCGTAAGCGTACGCTCATAATGACTTACGGACTCGTCCTTATGATGCGGATGCCACTACGAAAAAAATATTTTAAAAATACGCTTCCCGTAGTGCAGATGTTTGCTTAGCGTGGCTTTCGCATCGAGACGCTGACGCATTCTCTTCCTTAACTGATATATCAAGATACTCTAGACAACATCAGAATGAATGGGAAGGGGATGGTTGAGAGGGCCGGAATCGTCAATGATTCCGGGGCCACTACTAAATATTAGATTTTCCTTTCTTCCCTTCGGGACTCAAACCTATAATTTATTAGTGGCCCCTCCATCACTGACGCTATGCTTGATATCACAAGTCTGGAGGGGGACATTCGTGATAAATATCAACACCACTAACAATAAAAATAGGATGAGAATAAACCCATTGCTTAGAGCTCTAACTTTTTTTTTTTTTTTGTGGCAAAAATAGTTAAAATTATAAAAGGAGATACAGGTAACATACTTAAAAATATACCTGTGTACAAACTTCCTGAAACCTGTTAGAGTAGGAAATGGTGAGTTGAGTGAATGGTTTGAAGTAAATGTAGGTTTGTGACAGGGTTGTGTAATGTCACCATGGCTGTTTAATATGTTTATGGATGGTGTGGTGAGGGAGGTGAAAATGAGAACTATGGGAAGAGGATTGGGTTTAGTAGGAAAGAATGGTAGAGATTGGGAGTTGAATCAGTTGCTGTTCGCTGATGACACAGCGTTGGTGGCGGATTCTGAGGAGAAACTGCAGCGGGTAGTCAAAGAGTTTGGTGTGGTTTGTGGGAGGAGGAAACTGAAGGTGAACGTCAATAAAAGTAAAGTAATGGTGTGTAATAGGGGTGATCGTAGGATGAATCTAGATGTGAAGCTGGATGGGGAAATATTGGAACAAGTAGAGTGTTTTAAATATCTAGGAGGAACGATAAGCAGGAGTGGAGGTATGGAAATGGAGGTAAAAGAGATTGTGTGAAGGAAGGAAGGATTTCGGAGCAATGGGAAGTATGTGGAAGATGAAAAATCTCGGAATGAAAGTAAAAAGTGCAATGTATCAAGGAATTGTTGTGCCAACAGTGATGTATTTATTAGTGGCCCCTCCATCATTGACGATTATGCCTATTACATAAGCCCTCCTCTTCAAACGCTCATTTACCGTAGTTTGAATCTACCGCGCAGAGCATAAAAAATTGAGGAGCCTTCATCATGAGCGCACGCAACCTCACTCATGGTTCTGTCATTATGAAATTGGGTTCTCACTACGAAAAAAACTTCGTAACAAATAAAAAAGAAAAAGAAAATAAGAATAACTATTCATAAGCTTTCCATATACTCGTGGATGTACTTGTGTGGATATTTGACTAGACGCTGACTTCAGGCGTCATACTTCCTTCTCTGCTCTGCGCTCAACCTGCCCTGACATGTCTCCCCACGCTCCGCTGGTTCCGCATTTGCTGCGTCCCTAGTGAGTTTTTTCTCATTTGTTTACTCTGGGATGTATCGAGTAAGGTTAGGATATGCGTAGCAGGAGTGTCAGGGACGGGTTTCCCGCAGTTCAGTGTATTTGGGTCGTGTGTTTGGGACACCTATTTCGGGTGTACCCTCGTGGTCCCGTGGTGGACGCGTGTTACATTTTTCGCGGCTAGCTAGCCTAGTTATTTAGTTGGCTTTAACTACGCGTTATCAGGCTTCTTCTTTTCTTTCTGATGAAGTTGCCTTATTGTTTGTTTACTGACGTTCCTAGCGTATTTTTCTTCACTTAGTGAAGTTTTTTCTAGGTCCCGAGTCTGTGCTTCCCTCTCCCGGGAGTTTTTCTACGATGTGGTGATGGCGGTAGTTCCTGTTGTGATATGTTACAGTGCTTTTTGTTTATAGTACGACGTGATTAAGTGTTATTTCCGTCTGCTTAGGCCTAGCCAGCCGCTCGTAGCTTTTTACATGTACAAGTGTTATTGATTTATGATTTAAATATGTAATACCGTGTCATGTGTGTCATGGATTAGTTGTGTTTTGCCTTAATCCGGGGCCTAATTGTGTTTCTCAGATTGCATCTGGCTAGTGTGGGTTGCCTTTTCCGGCGGGTTTTCTCGATTGCTCCGAGAAAATCCGGCTGGTTGCCTTTTCCGGCGGGTTTTTTCGATTGCACCGAGAAAATCCGGCTGGTTGCCGAGTTTTATATCACGCGTGGTTAAAATAGGCTAGTTTCCCCCGGCGAGTGGTGGCCTGAGGGCTCCCCAGGACTGCGTCTCTGAGGTGGAGCCTGTGTTCAGGCTTACTAGGTGTTTCCCGGCGGGATGGCTATACCCGTTTCACTAGGTGTTCATACGGACACAGGTGGAGTATAGTTTTTCCCGGTTTTTGCAAAGCCATTGAAAAACTAGGCTGTTTTGTTTGTTTGGTCTTTCCACCCCGGCGATCTTTTGCAAAGAAGTGGGGATAGGAAAAATTGGGGTTAACATTTAAATTACTTTCACACCCGGCGGTTGAACCTTGGGGAGGCCCACCTCCCCAAGGTTAACGGATTTGCAATTCGGTGGAGTTAGCCAGACAATTGAGGGATACAATATAGGTTTGACTCCTGCAAGGAGATAAAGAAAACCTAGTATTTAGTAGTAGCCCCGTAATCATTGACGATTATGCCTATTACATAAGGCACCCTCTTCAAACACTCATCCGCCGTAGTTTGAATCTACCGCGCAGAGCATAAAAAATTGAGGAGCCTTCATCATGAGCGCACGCAACCTCACTCATGGTTCAGTCATTATGAAATTCGGTTCTCACTACGAAAAAACTTTGTAACAAATAAAAAACAAAAAGAAAATAAGAATAACTATTCAAAAGCTTTCCATATAATCGTGGATGTACTTGTGTGGATCTTTGACCAGACGCTGACTCAGGCGTCATTCTTCCTTCACTGACATATCAAGTAAACCAAAATCCTTAATACATCAACGAATGGGAAGGGGATGGTCGGGAGGGCCCCAGTCGTCAATGATTACGGGGCCACTACTAAATATTAGGTTTCTTTATCTCCTTGCAGGAGTCAAACCTATAATTTATTAGTGGCCCCTCCATCATTGACGATTATGCCTGATATCTAAGACTGGAGGGGGACATTCGTAATCATATCATAACTCTAGCAAAAGCAGATAATCAAACAACCACATAGTATTCTTACTTCGAAAAGATATATATTTTTGGCGCAGCACATATATACAAAAAGGGGTACAAGCAGGAGCGTGCTTCAAAGAAGCCTGCTTGATAAAAAAGGGTTAACTCTGAGAATCTGAGTACAGATCCGCCAGTTAAAAAGGCACCCCACTTAAATTAAGTGGTGAAAAAATAAAAACTTATAAGTTTACATGTTTTTTTTTTTTTTTTTCTATGTGATTGAGGGAGGCAAAAGGCATAACTGCCTATAGCGAGTGCCTCCCCCATAGTTGAAAGAGTGACAGGGCCAAAATCAAGGGACGTTCGAGCCAAAATGCCTGGACACACGGAGTTTGAAGCAATTTAAGTCATAGGAAGAGGGAAAGACTGATTCTGGGAGAGAGTTCCAGAGCTCAGCTGTTGAGTAGAAGAAAGTTTGAGAGTAACGTTTCACTCTTGGGTTGGAGAGTTGCACAGAGTAGGGGTGGGATTGAGTTGCAAGACGGGTACCACGTGCCCTACGTAAAGGAGGTGGTATGCACTGGGATAGCTCTGAGGAACACTGATTATTATAGTAGCGATAGAATAGCGAGAGAGATGCAACATTGCGGCGTAGAGAGAGAGTTGGTGAGTGGACGGGAGTTAATGATACGAAAGGCCTTCCTTTCAACTTTGTCTAGGAGAGCGGTGTGAGAGGAACCTCCCACACATGTGAACAATACTCATACAAGGACGCACTATGCCCCTGTACAGAGCAAGAAGCTGTGCAGGGGAAAAGAACCCCCTAAGGCGGTTGAGCACACCCAGCTTCTGGGAGGCTGCCTTAGCAAGACTGGTAATATGGTCCTTCCAAATGAGAGCAGAAGAAAAAGAGACACCAAGAATATTGAGAGAAGATGAAGGTTGATTTTTGTATTGTTGAAGAATAAGGGATAGTCCGCTGGGAGATCCTGACGGGTAGATAGATGGAGAAATTGGGTTTGGAAGCATTAAAGTTAACAAGGTTTTCTCTGCCCCAATTGGAAATAGTATTTAGATCAGAATTTAAGAGTTCTATGGCTTCATTACGTTTGTCGTTGAGGGATTGCTGGCTGGGGCGTTCTGAAAAACTAATGGAGTAGTGTAAGGTTGAGTCGTCTGCGTATGAATGGATGGGAATTAAGGTACAGTTAAGGAGATCATTTATAAAAATTAGAAAGAGTATAGGAGATAGGACAGAGCCCTGAGGAACACCGGAGTTTATAGGGTGAGGAAGTGAACAATGGCCGTCCACAACCGCAGCTATGGAACGGCCGGAAAGGAAATTAGAGACAAAGGCACAGATGGAGGGATAGAAACCGAAGGAGGGTAGTTTAGAAATTAAAGATTTATGCCAGACTCTATCGAAGGCTTTCGATATGTCTAGTGCAATAGAAAAAGTCTCACCGAAGTCCCGGAAGGAGGATGACCAAGAGTTAGTAAGATATGAAAGAAGATCACCAGTAGAGCGACCCTTAAGGAAGCCATACTGGCGATCTGAGAGCAGATTATGAGAAGAGAAATGCTTAAGAAATTTGGAAGCAAGAATAGTTTCAAAAACTTTAGAAAGACAAGAGATAAGAGCAATTGGACGATAGTTGGAGGGTTGAGAGCGGTCACCCTTCTTTGGGACAGGTTGAATGTGAGCAAACTTCCAGCATGAAGGGAAGACGTTAGAGGATAGACAGAGACGAAAGAGTTTGCCTAGGCAGGGAGTCAGCACGGAAGCACAGTTTTTGAGAACAACAGGACACATATGTGCACATATAAACCCCATAAAACTAGTGGATATATCTTGCAAAATATATCCAATGCTTAAAATTAGATTGCTTCACAGCCCAAAAACTACTTACAACAACACTGTTGTTTGTACTACAATTGTACTAGCACAATTTCCTGTAATGAATCGTACAGAGAAATGTACATATCACAACACCCATAAACAGTATCACAGCTCACATACTCCGGCGGGGTCTAGGGTGTCCTATGTTACACTGACTGCACCCCCCGCCCCCCCCCCCCCCCCTTTTCTTGAAATTAAACAATAAGTGACTTAGGGGCCACTTAGACCCTCTGCCTTAAAGCTATACATGGCAAGGAAGGTTTGTCTAGAGCTACTGAAAGGTATCGAGTCAAAAACGTATGATTAGAGGCCCACAACTGTGTGGACGTAATATCTTCAACAGAAATTTTTTTAAGGAAACGTAAAGAAGCTGCCCACTTGCGTAAATCGTGGGCCCTACCCACAACGCCGGGATTACTCTCTTTAATGACCTCGACCAAGAGAGAAGCCAGTTTACGTTTCATCAAGCGTTTACCCGTACTTGCTACCCATAAAGCACCCTGGTGATTTAGAGGTGCCACTCTCAAATATTTGGTTAGAGCTTGCACTGGACATAAATTATGGTGCACCTTTCCCCTTTTCAACGCCGGCACCGTGAACTCTGAAAACACGTGTTCACTGTGCTCATTCTTGGCTACGAACCCTGGGGAAGGTGCAATCTGAATACACTCATTAAGCCTACCAAACCTGAGGCAATTAGGTGTGTTGCTCATCACCGCTAGCTCAGATACTCTGTTCCCGGTAGCCAAAGCCATAAGGAATACTGCCTTTTTTTAAAAGTAATGTAAAGTCTGCAGTATGTTGGTACAGACGGGAATGAAGTAACGACAATGCTTTGTCCAGAGACCAGGTAGGCATGAGCTGACGGGGAGGTGGGCGGAGTTTAAAACATGCCCTCATAAAACCTGTTTCCTCCGCGACTGGTATGGTGAGACCGGTAAGGTCCAAAATTGGCATCCTAATCGCTGTTAAGTGATTTTTTAACGTTACTACAGATAAACGTTTCTGCTCGAACAAATAATTTAAGTAATTAAAAACCAAAGCCACCGAGGGCACAGTTTGTTCTGTTCTAAGAATCCAAGAAGTAAAGGCTTGCCAATGCGATTGATACTGTCGCTTTGTAGACTGGGTATATTGATTCATGAATTTATTGCTGAATGTCCATAATGAAAAAGTCAGCGAGGTCTCTAGGTTGCCAATTGTGTCTAAGTGGAAAAACCCGACCGGGAGTGACACCGGGTGCGGGCACCACGTTTTCAATTGCTGGTACCACAACTGTGCCAGCCACAGGGGCGCGATTAGCGAGACTACGCCCCGATAATCCTGTAGTTTGTTTACTATGTGACACATTAGAGACGCGTCTGGCGGCGGAAACAGATAAATGGAACTCCACCTGTTCCAGTCTGTCACCAGTGCGTCTGGCCCGCCCGCCGGCGTTATCGTCTGGCGGGTGAGGTACAGTGGGAGTTTGTGAGTCTCCTCTGACGCAAACAAATCCACTTGTGGATGGTAAGGCTCCGCAATCATTTGGTCGAAAATGGTTTGCTTGAGCGCCCATTCTACTGGTGTGCTCTGTCTCCGAGACAGAGCGTCTGCCCAGACGTTTGCTACGCCTGGGAGATAAGATGCGTGTATATGAATGTCCAGCCTGTTGGCTAGAATAAAAATCTTTTCTGACACGTTTAGCAACTGCCGAGATCTCGTTGACCCTTGTTTCTGAATACAGTGAACCGCATTCAGATTGTCCATTCTGAAGGCCACCGACTTGCCCCGTAAAGTAGAGCCGTGAGCCTGAAGGAAATATAAGGGGACTAGTAATTCTTTGACATTGATGTGGGAGATTTCTAAATGGGACCAAAGCCCTTGACCCTGGTGCCCTTGGTTTGACTGAAAGCCCCAACCTATCGTTCCTGATGCATCCGTGTCTACCCATACCGTCGGTGGAGGAGAGGTCCATGACATTACTGAGTGTAACGTTTCCCTCTTCGCCCAGACCGCTAGTAAGTTGTGGATTAATTTTGGTATGGGCCATAATTTTTCCGCCGGCAATAGTGGAAAACATTTGTTGCCCTCCAATATTAATCGTTTTACTTTCAACCGGCCCAACTTTACAGTTAGTTGAATCCAGTTGAGAGAGCCGACCAGAGACTCCCAGATTCTCCGTGTCGTAGTCAGACTGTGAAGAAACAGGAACAATTTCCTGCGAAATCTGTTTCGATTGTCCACACTCTGACTCAGAGTGAGAGTAGCTGTGTCCCAAACCAGCCCTATCCACTGAACTACTCATGAGGGAACAAGGTTTGACTTTACCAGGTTTACCTTGAATCCTAGAGATTTGACATGATTTAATGTTATGTTGACATGATTTATGCATACTTGTTCCGTCTCTGCCACCACTAGCCAGTCGTCTAGATACCACAAAATCCTGATCCCTTGCTCTAACAAGGGCATCAGGGCTTGCCGGACTAATTTCGTGAATAAACGAGGTGCTAGGTTCAATCCAAACGGCATCCTCTGAAAGACATAAGTCTGATGCATTATACGTAAGGCCAGAAACCGTTGAAATCTTTTGTTTACCGAGACGTGCCAATACGCATCTGTCAGGTCTAAAGAACACATCCATCCTCCCGGCGGAAGTGTTAGCCTGATTTGATTCACTGTCAGCATCCTGAATGACACGTTGTGAATATGGAGGTTCAGATAAGACAGGTCTACGACGGGTCTCATCTGAACACTGTCCCTTTTGGGCACTAGAAGTAGTTTGGATGTAAAGACTGGGTAATTTTGAGGGACCGGGATGATGACATTCTTGGTGATCATTTCTCGGATCAGTGACTCCACCTCTAATGAAACTAAATTTGCCTTTGTCGGCTGACATAAACGAGGTCGCCGGAGCCACTGCCAGGTGATGCCTTTGCGTGCCACCATCCTTGCCCAAGTATTTAATGGCCATGCGTGGTGACACGTCCGGAACGACCCAGTTAGCAGACAAGGGTTCGCCGGCTGTACTACCCTCTGATCCACCCGCCGTGAGACCGGCCCTGGGAGTGAGAGAGACTTTAGTTTTTTTATGTTGGTGGTGGTGGTGGTGGTGGATGCTTAGCCGACTGGCTGGCGTTGGCAGAAGACGGGCCCTGGCCCGGTCTGTTATAGTTTCGTCCTTTATGACCTGCAAACTTTCCTTGTTTATACCTGTACTGACCATGGGGGGAAGAGGACTTAGGTAGATGAAAGGGCTTTGACCCACCCGGCTGAGCTTTGGCGACTGGCTTGGGTTTGGGAAAGTTAAAAGCAGGTTTCTTAGAAGGGGCGGGACTGTGCTTAAAGGCCTGAGCCATGTTAAATACAGTTCTCCACACATCAGGGGACATTAAAGAGGGAGTTAGCACCGGCGACATGACCACCTGGTTCGCAATTCTATCAGGAAGATTCCTCACCAGGGACATCCTAAGATCCTGTCTCGCCCGCACCGCCTCGAGCAAGGCTGTACGGATATCCCCCAACGACTGAATAGAAGTCTGAAGGAGTATACGTCGAGATAGTTCAATTGATCTTCTGACATCCGCGTCCGCGATTGCCTGAGTAGATCTTAGCATAGACTTCGCCACCTGGTGCGTAACAATGTATTGGGAAAAAAGTCTATACGCCTTCCCCCGTAGCCTAAACTCTCGGTCTAGGTGAGCTGGGGAAGGTGTAGTGAAAGGATCTTTAAGTTCGCATAGATTGATTTTAGGGGCAGCTAAGAAAGCAAACAGAGCAGATGGAACTCCGCCGGCCGAGAAGACTGGCAGAGAGAACCAAGAATGGCTGTCCTGAGGAATTTGGTGCGAAGATTTTGAGGTGAAGGTGGTCGCAAAGTTCTGAGCCTCTACCTCCCATTCCACCCAAGGTCACGGACCCAACTGCCCCACCTTCAACACTGGATTAGCGGCTGTGTCTGTGACCGTTTGTAAATCTAAATTCTGGAGTGAGAGCTGACAGTGCTTTTATATCATTAAAACCGTCATGCTTGGTCCAGTCAGAAAACAGTTTTGAAGCTGATGCAGGGGGTAGTGCAGGCGTAGCTGTATACACAAAATAGTCATGGTGATAATAGTTAGGAATGGCTTTAATATTAACATCAAGTACATTACCCAGAATATCTAAAGCTCGTAACTTTCTAGATTTATTTCCTTGGATTACCCACTCTCGTGGCACTGGAAGTTCCCCTGACAAAGTGGGCTGTGCTACTTCCGGCTTAGTTGGGACCATTTGTACTCATGAATCATCTGGACCGTATAAAAGGGGCATAGCTACCTTTCTTAACGGTGCTTTATCTAAAGGGGGAGGATTCACATCCGCTACTACCCTTACACTAGAAGTAGTCAGTGCCGCCGAAGCAGGCCTAGTGACCATAGTAGGTGATATAGAAGGAGGGTGCGGAATCTTAGTTAAAGCAATGGAAGTAGTCAGAGGCCGAACACTTGAAATTGTCATGGGAGCTCGCAGATCCACTGTAGGAGTCTCCGGCTGTTGGCCAAAAAATTTCGTTAGAGCAGTAACCAGCGGCTCGCTTGGTATAGTGACTAGCGTCTCGGACTTCCACCCAGAAGGACCGGGTTCGCGCCCAAGCTCGGCGCATTAAAGATTTTTCACAAGCACTGAGTCGTTACCATCCCTCATGAGCAAAGGGATGGGGTAGTAGTACAGGACCCCAATGGAAATACGCCTAATCGGCCTTATTGAGCTATCCTTAGCTAGCTTAGCATGCGCTAGCTTTAAGAACTATTATTATTATTATTATTATTATTATAAATAACCCATCTATTTCCTCTGCTGTGACAAATTTAGCAGATGAAGAACTAAGAGGTGAATCATTCCTATCCTGTGAGTCGTCTAAAACTGAACCCGACTCCTGCACCTCCATGTCAGAGATTATAGACACCTCATCCTTGTCATCTGGCTCATCATGAGAGGATTCCGCCGAAGCCGGAATCCCGTCGTGTTGCCATGTTAAGTCTGGTATGGATGAAGGGATCGCAGCGTCCCGGTGGACGTCCGCCATTACCTGTGTTTTCTGAACCAGACGTGGGCCTTCATTTCCTGGTTGGGAATATCGCCACACACCCAGGCCTTGGCCCGAACTCCCTTGGGAGTCAGTTACCCCATCAACCACTGAGCCCTCACTAGACCCTTCTAGAGGGCGATCACTGCCCACAGAACTCTCTAATTCTAAGTTTATAATATCCATTGGTAACTTGTCCGCCGGTAACGCCCCCACCACAGTCACTGACTCCACTCCCGCCCCATCAGATTGGACACTAGATGTGCCGGGAGTAGAGGCAGAAAGTGAGGCACGAGGCTCCGGCGAACGCCGGGAGGCTTTTCGTTCATGAGAATCTTTCCTGGAAGATTTGTGGCTCCGGTGTGACTTAGATCTATCACTAGAACCGCTCTTGGACTTCTCAGATTTATCACTAGAACTGCTCTTGGACTTCTCCTCTTTGCTCTTCTTACTCGCCGGTGAAGAAGAGTGACTAAGCGGCTGTAGTCTGAGGGGCGACCTGGACCTGGACCGCGCCCGTGACGTGGAGGCTGACACCGGGGGCGTAGGTTCACGAGGTCTCTTAGAAGTGCCGGGGGCTGGAGTAAGTGCTAAACCCTGCCCAGTCTCTGCCGACTTTCGTACAATTACTCTAGAGGTACGTTTAATAGGGGGATGCTCAATAAGTAATTTATCCCAAAGAATTACGTTATCACATTGAAGGGCCTCATGAGCCACTTTGGTAGCATAAGTGGACAACAGCTGCCTGACCTCCCGTAAAGCGACCTCCGCGGGTCTATCATTGTCTCGCAATACTTTATGACTCAATTGAGTACAGAAGGTACAGTTCTGCGTAACCCACAAACCCCTTGAGCGATCTAAACATTTAACACATCTAATGCAAAGAGTGTGTGCAAAGAGAGGGATACCTGAACAGGAGGGTGAAACACACAAAGCAAAAACAGGGTCTAGGGCAGCCATGACAGAGACTGGTGGAAAACTAACCACCCCCGGGTTTACTCCAGGTTCTCTAAAGACCCGCCGGAACTCCGCCCTGGAAAAAAGAAAATTTCCAGGAATTAATGCTCATAAGGTTACCCCAACATGTTCGAACACAAGTGTTAAATAACCCGCCAGGTAACGAGACGTAATACACAACCATTACAGCTCGCTACACGGGAGGTTCAAAAGTAAAGATTTCAGAATATCTTAACCTGTCCAAAAGATTTATGAATATCCTCTGACATGATATAAAGACCAGCATGGCTTTCATAAATGACGCAGTCTTCCCAGTGGTGTTTGGTAAGTTTTTACTGGAAAACCCATAAAAAGACGCCGGCCCCCGTATTATCTCGCAGATCAAAAACTGGGGAGCCTGTCTTAACCTCTTAAGTGCCCATGGGGGTAATTAGACACCTCTGCCTGTGCGCATGTATTTGAGCTGTTTCCATCACTAAAATATTCATTTTACCATAAATAGCATTAATACTTATCCATACGCGCCTATTATGGGTTGATTATAAAGGTATTAACCTGTTACAACAATAAAACGAGTGAAAACAGCGTTTGGATGGTCAAAATCGGAGATACAGGCCGCGAGTTATATAATGTATGGGTGAGGCAACCTGCTTTCCCGCCAATTTCCCCCAAGGCCACTGAGACACAGTCGATCGATACTCTCTCTCTCTATCTTGCACTCGCTTGCTAACAGTGATGACAATGCCCTGCTTGCAACTCGCTAATGTTAGCACGAAAATATACCTCAGAATAAGGGAATAACAGGGAAAATAGGTGATGGAGGGGAGGAAAGTGGGGAAGAAGGGGAGATAGAGGAGTGATATTTTGCATGGCCCAGGGGCAAAAAAAAAAAATAAAAAAAAAATAAATAAAAAAAAATCGATGTTTAACCCTTGCTTAGCGGGTGCTCTGTGGCCGTTTTGGGCCTTTCCGGGCCGTTCTGACTGCTATATCAACCATCAGTATGAAAGGAACTGTATTGCGCCGAAAACTAGGTGGAAATCGCTACACAATGACGCCACATACAGCTACGTAGCACTCGTGGAACACTGACAGTGTTACCTCGAAGATGGAAGTTTAGCTGATTTTGCTACCTTGCTCACTTTTAGCGAACTATTGGTTACACTGTCATCCTCCCGTGCGGTGGGGGAACTGGAGTTAGTGTGGGCCGGGAGGCCACAGATGTCGGACGTATGGATCATTACTATCCCACCCATTTTCACTCGATTTCAACCCTTTTTTCACCCGTTTTTTGCCAGTTTTTTCAACTCGACTTATGTTGCGCGCCGCTCTTTAAGGGTTAAAGTTGATTTTTTTTTTCTGACTCTTAAGAGTCTTCCCGCAGTCCGCCGGGGGAACTCTTAAGAGTCTTCTCGCAGTTCCTGGGTTAAATGCTAGATCTGACTTCTCCCGAAGCGTCCTAGATCGCCGTATGTCGAAGCGGCGATACATTAACGTATCCCTCAATTGTCTGGTCAACTATACTGAATTGCAAATCCGTTAATCCCACCCTCCCAAGGTGCAACCGCCGGGTGTGAATTTAAGTTTATAACGTTAACCCCAATTGTTCCTATCCCCACTTCTTTGCAAAAGATCGCCGGGGAGGAAAGACCAATCAACAAACAGCCTAGTTTTACTGGCTTTGCAAAACCGGGAAAAACTAAACTCAACAAGTGTCCGCATGAACACTTAGTTAAATGGGTAAAGCCATCCCGCCGGGAATCACAGTAAGCCTGAACACAGGCCCCACCACAGAGACGCAGTCCTGGAGAGCCTCAAGCCACCACTCGCCGGGGAAAACAAGCCTTTTTTAACCACGCGTGATTAAAACTCGGCAACCCGCTGGGTTTTCACGGTGTAACCGAGAAAACCCGCTGGGAAAGGCAACCCACCCCGCCCAGATTCAATCTGAACGCATCAAATAGACCGAGGAATTAGCCAAAGCACAACTAACCCAGGGCACACAATTAGTCCGTGGAAATAGCCAATACACAACTAATCGAGAACACACCAATAGTCCGTGGCATTAGCCAATACACAACTAACCCAGGACACACATGACACAGTAGTACATATTTATAACATAAATCAATAACACTTGTACATGTGGCAAAGCTACGAGAGGCTGGCTAGGCCTAAGCAGACGGAAATATGTAATCATGTCGTAATAAAAACAAAAAGCACTGAATCATATCACAACAGGAACCACCGTCAACACACCACTGTAGCATAAAAATCCCGGAAAAGGGAAGAACTGACTCAGGACCCAGAAAAAGCTTCACTAAGTGAAGAAAAATACGCTGGGAACGTCAGAGAAAAGAAAAAACTACTTCATCAGAAAGATAAGAAGAAGCTTAATAACGCGTAATGAAAGCCACCTACATCACGAAGCTAGCTAACCACGCAAACGTTTCAAGCGTCCACCACGGGACCACGAGGGTACACCCGAAATAGATGTCCCAAACACACGACCCAAAATACAATGCACTGCGGGCAACCCGCCCAGGACACTCCTACTACGCATATCCTAACCTTACTCGATACATCCCGGAGTAAACAAATGAGAAAAAACTCACTAGGGACGCAGCAAATGCGGAACCAGCGGAGCGTGGGGAGGCACGTCCGGGTAGGTTGAGCGCAGAGCAGAGAAGGAAGAATGACGCCTGAGTCAGCGTCTGGTCAAAGATCCACACAAGTACATCCACGATTATATGGAAAGCTTATGAATAGTTATTCTTATTTTCTTTTTGTTTTTTATTTGTTACAAAGTTTTTTCGTAGTGAGAACCCAATTTCATAATGACTGAACCATGAGTGAGGTTGCGTGCGCTCATGATGAAGGCTCCTCAATTTTTTATGCTCTGCGCGGTAGATTCAAACTACGGCGGATGAGTGTTTGAAGAGGGTGCCTTATGTAATAGGCATAATCGTCAATGATGGAGGGGCCACTAATAAATTTGGGTATCGAGGCCTTCAACATACAGCGATCTATGAAGGCTTCGAGGGAAGTCAGATAAAAAACGTTTAAGATAAGCTTACCCCCTTTTTAACTGCGATATAATAAGGAGGCCGGCGTCTTAATATGGGTTTCCGGTGGCCAAAAATACCACTGGGAAGACTGCGTCATTTATAACGACATGCTCGTCTCTATATTTTGTCGGAGGATGTGCTTAAATCTTTTGGACAAGTAAAGATATTCTAAAATCTTTACATAAGAACCTATAGGGTAACAAGAGGTAATAGTGGTGTATTACGTCTTGTTGCCCGGCGGTTCATTAACACTTGTGTTAGAACATTTTGGGGTAACCTTATGAGCATTAATTCCTGGAAATTTTCTTTTTTCCAGGGCGGAGTTCCTGCGGGTCAACAGAGGACCAGACGGAGCCTGGGGGTGGGTTAGCTCTTCCCAGTCTCTGTCATGGCGCCACTAGACCCTGTTTTTGCTCTGTGCTTAACACCCTCTTATTCAGGGATCCCTATTTTTGCCCATACTCTATGCATCAGATGCGTCAAATGCTTGGACCGGTCCAGGGGTCTGTGGGTGACGAAGAATTGTACTTTTTGTAGTCAATTGAGTACTAAAGTCTTACAACAAGATAATTTGGCCGCGGCGGTTGCATTGTGCGAGGTCAAACAGCTTTTATCTACTTATGCTACTTCAGTGGCTCATAAAGCCCTGCAGTGTGATAACGTAGTTCTGTGGGACAGATTGATTGCTCAGTATCCCCCACTTAAACGTCCCCCTTCTAGAAGTAAAGTAAATGTGCGTAAGTCGACTGAGACTGGGCAGGGTACAGTGCTTAATTTATTAGTGGCCCCTCCATCATTGACGAACATGCCTATTACATAAGGCATCCTCTTCAAACACTAATCCGCCGTAGTTTGAATCTACCGCGCAGAGCATTTAAAATCTGAGGAGCCTTCATCATGAGCGCACGCGACCTCACTCATGGCTTCAGTCATTATGAATTGGGTTCTCACTACGAAAAAACTTCGTAAAAATAAAAACAAAAAGAAAATAAGAATAACTATCCAATAAGCTTTCCATCATATCGTGGATGTACTTGTGTGGATCTTTGACCAGACGCTGATTCAGGCGTCATTCTTCCTTCTCTGCTCTGCGCTCAGCCTGCCCGGACGTGTCTCCCCACGCTCCGCTGGTTCCGCATTTGCTGCGTCCCTAGTGAGTTTTTCTCATTTGTTTACTCCGGGATGTATCGAGTAAGGTTAGGATATGCGTAGCAGGAGTGTCCTGGGCTGGTTGCCCGCAGTGCAGTGTATTTTGGGTCGTGTGTTTGGGGCATCTATTTCGAATGTACCCTCGTGGTCCTGTTGTGGACATGTGAACTTTTCACAGTTGAGTTAGCTTGTGATGCAGGCGGCTTTCATTACGCGTTATTTATGCTGCCTTTTATCTTTCTGATGAGGTAAGCGTTGCTTACTGACGTTCCCAGTGTATTTTTCTTCACTTAGTGAAGTTTTTTCTGGGTCCCGAGTCAGTCTTCCCTTTGTCGGAAGTATTTGCTACAGTGGTGTGTTGGCGGTGGTTCCTGTTGTTATATTTCCAGTGTTTTTTGTTTATATTTCAACATTTCTTATGCCGTCTGCTTAGGCCTAGCCAGCCGCTCGTAGCTTTGCCACATGTACAAGTGTTATTGTTTATTTTATAAATATGTCCTACTGTGTCATGTGTATCCTGGTTTAGTTGTGTATTGGCTAATTCCACGGACTATGTATGTTTCCTGGATTAGTTGTGTATTGGCTAATTCCACGGATTATTGTGTGGGCCCTAGGCTAGTCGTGCTTGGCTTGCTCTCGGGTCCTATGTGTGTTCAGATGGTTTCTGAACGGGGTGGGTTACTTTCCGGCGGGTTTTTCTCGGTTACACCATGAAAAACCCGGCCGAGAGCCGTGTTGGGCCACGCGTGGTTTCAACACAGGCTTGTGTCCCCGGCGATGAGGTGTCTGTGGCTCTCCAGGACTGCGTCTCTGTGTTGGTGCCTGTTTCAGGCTCCCTATGATTCCCGGCGGACTGGCTGTACCCATCTAACATTGTTCATGCGGACATATGTTATGAAGTTTTTCTACCCGGTTTTACAAACCAAAGGAAAAACCTAGCTGTTGTTGAGGGCTTTCCTCCCCGGCGATCTTTTACAAAGAAGTGGGGACAGGAACTTATGGGGTTAACGCTTTTACATCTCACCCGGCGGGTGCACCTTGGTAGGGTGGGATGAACATCTTGGTCATTCAGTTTAGTTAACCGATCCATTTTAGTGATACTAATTGTATCGCCGCCTTCAGACTTACGGCGATCGAAGGCTCAATTAGGGTTAACATCTTTTTCACAAATTTTTCACACCCGGCGGGTGCTCCTGGGAGGAGGAAATAAGGAATTTACAATTCAATTTAGTTAACCAGTTAATTGAGAGATACGTTAATGTATCGCCGCCTTCAAACTTACGGCGATCTTTTGTGACAATTCGTTAGAATTCAGATCTCGTATCAGCCTGCCCTGTGTTATTCTGCTAAATAATTCAGGTGCCGGCGTCTTTGTGGGGGGCTGTTTTCCAAAATTGAATCTTGAAACAGTCACCACCGGAAAGACTATGTTTATAAACGCCATACTGGTCCTTTATATTATGTCAGAGGGTATTCTTAACTTTCTTAAGACATGTTTAGATATTCGGAAATCTTTATAGAATCCCGCCGCGTAGCGAGCTGTGATCGTTGTGACATTACGTCTCGTTACCCGGCGGGTTATTAACACTTGTGTGCGAACATGTTGGGTTAACCTTATGAGCATTAATTCCTGGAAATTTTCTTTTTTCCAGAGCTGGGCTCTGGCGGACCAATACAGACCCTGCAGTAGTTTTCCCACCAGTCTCTGTCATGGCTACCTTTGCCCCAGTTTTTGCTTTATGCATTACCCCTACCTGTGCCGGTATCCCTATTTTTGCGCACACTCTTTGCATCAAGTGTGTTAAATGTCTAGACCGTTCAAGGGGTCTGTGGGTGATGTGCAACTGTTCCTTTTGCTCCCAATTAAGTGTCAAAGTCCTTCGAGATAATGATAAGACCGCAGCGGTCGCCTTACGAGAGGTTCGGCAACAGATGTCAGCGTATACTACGATTGTGGCTCATAAGTCACTTCAATGTGACAACGTCCCTCTTTGGGATAGGCTTATTTTTGAGCACCCTTCCCCTAAACGTTCCTCTCGAGTAACTAGTCGTAAGCCGGCGGAGACTGGTCAGGGTTCTGTGTCTTCTCCTGCTGCTACTGCGAAACGTCAACGAGAGCCTACACCCCCAGCGGCAGCCTCCTCATCTCGGGAGAGATCTCGGTCTAGGTCACCTCTCAGACACCAGCCACCTAGTCTTGCCTCTTCACCATCGAGTAAGAAGAGTAAGACAGAAAGTTCCACCAGTGGTCACGGCGATAAATCCTCCAAATCGAAGAGTAGTTCACGGTCACACCGCAGCCATAAATCTTCAAAAAAGGATTCCCATGATAGAAAGGCCTCCCGACATTCGCCAGTTTCTAGTACTTCTCATCGTACCTCTACCCCAGACAGAGTTTGTGTTCGGTCTCAAGGGTCCAGTATAGTGCCTGTACCTAAAGATGATTTAACCATTAACATTTTAACCCTGGAATTGGAGAGTTCAGGGGGCTCAGTGGTTGAGAGTGTTTCGGACTCCCAAGGGAGTGTAGGCCAAGGCCTAGGTGTTTGGCGATATTCTCGGCCAGGGCCTGACCACCCACTTCCGGCTCAAACTATTCACACAGTGGCTGACGTCCACCGGGACGCGGCGATCCCATCCTCTATTCCTGACTTATCTTGGCAACAAGGTGGTACCCCAGCTTCGGCGGGATCTTCTCAGGAGGAACAGGATGATAAAGACGAGGTTTCAATTATATCGGATATGGAAGGGCAAGAGTCAGGTTCAGGCTTAGACGCCGCGCAAGATCTTAATGATTCACCAGTGAGTACATCATCAAGTCAATTTGTCACTGCACAGGAAATTGATGGGCTACTTAGTAATGCTTTATCTAAATTTGTTGGCCAACAGCAGGAAACTCCCACAGTGGACTTGGGAGCTCCCACGACAAGCTCTACGGTACGGCCTCTGATGACTTCTATTGCTTTGACTCAGATCCCTCACCCTCCCCCTCTGTCACCATCAGTGGTTACTAGGCCTGCTACGGCGGCATTGACCACTTCGAATGTAAGGGTTATAACGGATGTCAATCCGCCCCCTCTAGACAGAGCGCCTCTCAGAAAGGTAGCTATGCCCTTGCTTTATGGACCAGACGAGTCATGGGTCCATTTTGACCCCCACTAAACCAGAGCTCGCCCAACCTACCTTGTCAGGGGAACTCCCAGTACCGCGTGAGTGGGTCATCCAGGGCAATAAATCTAAGAAATTAAGGGCCTTGGATACTTTGGGAAATGTACTAGATGTCAACATAAAGGCTATACCTAGTTATTATCACTGGGACTATTTTGTTTATACTGCTAAGCCGGCTTTACCCTCTGCCTCAGCTTCAAAATTGTTTTCAGACTGGTCTAAGCATGATGGGTTTAATGACATTAAGACTCTGTCAGCTCTCACTCCAGAACTCGATTTGCAAACCGTCACAGACGCAGCAGCTAATCCAGTCTTGAAGGTGGGGCAGTTGGGTCCAGGACCTTGGGTGGAATGGGAGACAGAGGCTCAAAACTTTGCGACCACATTTACTTCCAAAACTTCCCACCAGATCCCTCAAGATACTCATTCTTGGTTCTCCATGCCAGTGTGTTCTGCCGGCGGAGTCCCTTCAGCTTTGTTTGCTTTCTTAGCTGCCCCTAAAATTAATCTTTGTGAGCTAAAAGACCCTTTCACTACCCCTACCCCAACTCACCTAGACCGAGAATTTAGGCTAAGGGGGAAAGTTTTTCGCCTGTTCTCTCAATACATAGTGTCTCAACAGGTAGCAAAGTCTTTGCTCCGGTCCACTCAGGCAATCGCAGACGCGGATGCCAGACAATCGGTTGAATTGTCCCGGCGACTGCTTCTTCAGTCGTCAATCCAATCTTTGGGTGACATACGCACCGCCTTGCTTGAGGCGGTACGAGCGAGACAAGACCTCAGAATGTCCTTAGTCCGAAAACTGCCTGATCGCATTGCGAATCAGGTGGTCATGTCACCAGTGCTCACTCCCTCTTTAATGTCCCCTGACGTGTGGCGAACGGTGTTTAATATGGCTCAGGCCTTTAAACACAGTCCCACCTCTTCTAAGAAACCTGCCTTTAACTTCCCCAAACCCAGGCCAGTCGCTAAGGCTCAGCCGGGGGGATCTAAGCCCTTTCTTCCACCTAAGTCCTCCTCCTCCCCTCAAGGTCAGTACAGGCATAGACAGAGTAGGTTTTCAGGTCAGAGAGGTCGTGGCCATAATAAGCCAGGTCAGGGCCCGTCTTCGGCCAACGCCAGCCAGCCGGCGAAGCATCCACCACCACCAACTCCACCACCATCAAAAAACTAAAGTCTCTCTCACTCCCGGTGCCAGTCTTAAGGCCGGCGGATCCGAGGGTAGTACAGCCGGCGAACCCTTGTCTGCTAACTGGGTCGTTCCGAACGTGTCACCAAGCATGGCCGTTAAACACTTGGGCACGGATGGTGGCACACAAAGGCATCACTTGGCAGTGGCTCCGGCGACCTCGCTTACGTCAGCCGACAACGGCGAATTTTGTTTCTTTAGAGATGGAGTCACTGGTCCAGGAAATGATTGCCAAGAATGTCATCATCCCGGTCCCCCCAAATTACCCTGTATTCACGTCCAAGCTATTTTTGGTTCCCAAAAGGGACAGTGTTCAGATGAGACCGGTCCGTAGCCCTGTCTTATCTGAACCTTCACATTCACAACGAGTCATTCCGAATGTTAACAGTACACCAAATCAGGCTAACACTTCCGCCGGGAGGTTGGATGTGTTCCCTAGACCTGACAGACGCTTATTGGCACGTATCGGTAAACAAAAGATTTCAAAGGTTTCTGGCCTTACGGATCAGGCACCAAAATTTTGTTTTTCAAAGGATGCCATTCGGTTTGAACCTGGCACCTCGATTATTCACGAAATTAGTCCGGCAAGCCCTGATGCCATTGTTAAAGCAAGGAATCAGAGTTTTGTGGTACCTAGACGGCTGGCTGGTGGTGGCAGAGACAGAGCAATTATGCATCAAACATGTCAACATAATTTTAAATCATGTCAAAACTCTAGGGTTCAAGGTAAATCTGGTAAAGTCAAACCTTGTTCCCTCACGAGTAATTCGGTGGATAGGGCTGGTCTGGGACACAGCTGCTCTCACTCTGAGTCAGAGTGTGGACAATCGCAACAGGTTTCGCAGGAAACTGTTCATGTTTCTTCACAGTCTGACTACGACACGGAGGGTCTGGGAGTCTCTGGTCGGCTCTCTCAACTGGATTCAACTAACTGTAATGTTGGGCCGGTTGAAAGTAAAACGTTTAATATTGGAAGGCAACAAATATTTCCCATTCTTACCGGCGGGAAAGTTATGGCCCATCCCAAAATTAATCCACACCTTACTAGCGGTCTGGGCGAAGAGGGAAATGTTGCAATCAATAATGTCATGGACCTCTCCTCCGCCAACGGTATGGGTAGACACGGATGCGTCAGGCACAATAGGTTGGGGATTTCAGTCAAATCAGGGGCACCAGGGTCAGGGGCTTTGGTCCCACTTAGAAATCTCCCACATCAATGTCAAAGAATTACTAGTCCCCTTGTATTTCCTTCAGGCTCACGGCCCTGCTTTACGGGGCAAGTCGGTGGCCTTCAGAATGGACAATCTGAATGCAGTTCACTGTATTCAGAAACAGGGGTCAACGAGGTCAAGGAAGTTGCTAAACGTGTCGGAAGAGATTTTTACTCTAGCCAACAGACTAGACATTTATCTTCACGCATCTTATCTCCCAGGCGTAGCAAACGTCTGGGCAGACGCTCTGTCCCGGAGACAGAGCACGACAGTAGAATGGGAGCTCAAGCAACCCATTTTCAACCAAATGATTGCAGAGCTCTACCATCCACAAGTGGATCTGTTTGCGTCCGAGGAGACTCACAAACTCCCTCTATACCTCACCCGCCGGACGAAAACGCCGGCAGGGGGGCCAGACGCCCTAGTGACAGACTGGAACAGATGGAGCTCCATCTATCTGTTTCCGCCGCCAGACGTGTCACTAATGTGCCACGTCGCAATGTTGCATCTCTCTCGCTATTCTATCGCTACTATAATAATCAGTGTTCCTCAGAGCTATCCCAGTGCATACCACCTCCTTTACGTAGGGCACGTGGTACCCGTCTTGCAACTCAATCCCACCCCTACTCTGTGCAACTCTCCAACCCAAGAGTGAAACGTTACTCTCAAACTTTCTTCTACTCAACATCTGAGCTCTGGAACTCTCTCCCAGAATCAGTCTTTCCCTCTTCCTATGACTTAAATTGCTTCAAACTCCGTGTGTCCAGGCATTTTGGCTCGAACGTCCCTTGATTTTGGCCCTGTCACTCTTTCAACTATGGGGGAGGCACTCGCTATAGGCAGTTATGCCTTTTGCCTCCCTCAATCACATAGAAAAAAAAAAAAAAAAAAAAACGTAGTGAACAAACTACGAGATTATCGAGGCTTAGTCTCGCTAGTCACGCCCCTGTGGCCGGCGCAGTTGTGGTACCAGCAATTAAAGACGTGGTGCCCGCACCCGGTGTCACTCCCGGTCGGGTATTTCCACTTAGACACGATTGGCAACCTAGCGACCTCGCTGACTTTTGCATTATGGACATTCAGGAGGCCAAGTGGCTAGCACCATACAGTAGAGATGTGACCAATAAATTATTAAATCAATATACTCAGTCTACGAAATGACAGTATCAATCACATTGGCAAGCCTTTACTTCTTGGATCATTAGAACAGAACAGACTGTGCCCTCAGTAGCTGTAGTTTTCAATTATTTAAATTATCTGTTTGAGCAGAAACGTTTATCTGTGGTAACGTTAAAAAATCACTTAACTGCGATTAGAGTGCCCTTTTTAGACCTTACAGGTCTCTCCATACTGGTAGCGGAGGAAACAGGTTTTATGAGGGCATGTTTTAAACTCCGCCCACCTCCCCGTCAGCTCATGCCTACTTGGTCTCTGGACAAGGCATTGTCTTTACTTCACTCTCGTCTGTACCAAAATACTGCAGATTTTGCATTACTCTTAAAAAAGGCTGTATTCCTATTGGCTTTGGCCACCGGGAACAGAGTGTCTGAGCTGGCGACGATGAGCAACACACCTAATTGCCTTAGGTTTGGTAGACTTAATGAATGTATTCACATTGCACCTTCCCCGAGATTTGTAGCCAAAAATGAGCACAGTGCACACGTGTTTTCTGAGTTCACGGTGCCGGCGTTAAAAAGGGGAAAGGTGCACCATGATCTATGTCCAGTGCAAGCTCTAACCAAATATTTGAGAGTGGCTCCTCTAAACCCCCAAGGTGCTTTATGGGTAGCGAGTACGGGTAAACGCTTACTGAAACGGAGATTAGCTTCTCTTCTGGTCGAAGTCATTAAAGAGAGTAATCCCGGCGTTGTGGGTAGGGCCCACGATTTACGCAAATGGGCAGCCTCTTTACGTTTCCTAAAGAACTTTTCAGTAGAAGATATTTCGTCCACACAGTTGTGGGCGTCTAATCATACGTTTTTGACTAGATGCTTGTCAGTTGCTCTAGACAAACCTTCCTTACCATGTATAGCTTTAAGGCAGAGGGTCTAGGTGACCCTTCAGTCACTTTTGTTTACTTTCAAGGAAAAAGGGGGGGGGGGGTGCAGTCAGTGTAACATAGGACACCCTAGACCCCACCGGAATGTAAGAGCTGTGATACAATTTATGGTTAATGTGATATGAAAATTTCTCTGCGAGAAATTGTGCTAGTACAATGTCAGTACAAAACAACGGGGTTGTTATAGTAGTTTTAGCTGTGAAAGCAATTTAGTATTAAACAGTGGAGATCTTTTGCAAATTATTTCCACGAATATTATGGGGTTTATTATGTGCACATGTAAACTTATAACTTGTTATTTTTGTCACCACTCGTTGAGTGGGGTGCCTTTGTAACTACAGATCTGTTCACAGAATCTCCAGAGTTACCCTTTTTTGTCAAGCAGGCTTCTTTGAAGCATGCACCTGCTTGAACCCCTTTTTTGTATATATATGGGCTGCGCCGTATTTAAATATATTTCAAAGTAAGAATACTATGTGGTTGTTTGATTATCTGCTTTTCTAGAGTTATGATATGATTACGAATGTCCCCCTCCAGTCTTAGAAATCAGGCATGTTCGTCAATGATGGAGGGGCCACTAATAAATTATAGGTTTGACTCCTGTAAGGAGATAAAGAAAACCTAATATTTAGTAGTGGCCCCGTAATCATTGACGACTGGGGCCCTCCCGACCATCCCCTTCCCATTCGTTGATGTATTAAGGATTTTGGTTTACTTGATATGTCAGTGAAGGAAGAATGACGCCTGAATCAGCGTCTGGTCAAAGATCCACACAAGTACATCCACGATATGATGGAAAGCTTATTTGATATTTTTTTTTTTTTTTTTTTTTTTTTTACGAAGTTTTTTCGTAGTGAGAACCCAATTCATAATGACTGAAGCCATGAGTGAGGTCGCGTGCGCTCATGATGAAGGCTCCTGAGATTTTAAATGCTCTGCGCGGTAGATTCAAACTACGGCGGATTAGTGTTTGAAGAGGATGCCTTATGTAATAGGCATGTTCGTCAATGATTACGGGGCCACTACTAAATATTAGGTTTTCTTTATCTCCTTACAGGAGTCAAACCTATACTCTCTCCTCCGGCACATCTAAGAGACCTCGAGAGCCGACACCCCCGGCGACAACTTCCAAGTCAAAATCGAGGTCCAGGTCAAGGTCTCCCCTCCGACAGCAGCCACATAGTCACTCTACTTCCCCTGCGAGAAAGAAATGCAAGGAGGAGAAGACCAAGGATAGTCCTAGTGGAAAATCAAAGTCAAGGCAAAGTCACAAGTCTTCTAAAAAAGATACTCATGTACGAAAGACCTCCAGGCGTTCGCCGGAGCCGCGTACCTCGCTTTCTGCCTCTACTCCCGACATGTCTCATGTCCAATCTGACAGGTCGGGAGTGGAGTCAGAGACTGTGGTGGGGGATATACCGGCGGACAAAGTGTCACCTAATATTATTACCAGTTCACATGTACCAGCTTTAGAGAGTTCTACCAGCAGTTATAACCCTCTAGAGGGCTCGAGTGAGGGCTCAGTAGTTGGTGTGGTACCTAGCTCACAAGTGAGTTCCGGCCAAGACCGGGGAGTTTGGAGGTACTCCCAGCCATGGCGTGATGGTTCACATCATTCTTATGCACCAACGGTAGTGGCAGACGTCCACCGGGACGCTGAGATCCCATCGTCCATCCCGGACTTAACATGGCAGCATGAGGGGGTCCCGGCTTCGGCGGAATCCTCTCCTGAAAGGCCGGGGAAAAGGGATGAGGGTTCTATAATTTCTGAGATGGAGATTCAAGAGTCAGGTTCAGTGATGGACGACTCTCAGAGTAGGAATGATTCGCCACGTAGTTCATCCTCTGCTAAATTTGTCACAGCTGATGAAATTAATGGGTTACTAGCAAATGCACTAACTAAGTTTTTTGGTCAGCAGCAGGAGACTCCCACAGTTGGTTTGGGAACTTCCACGACAGCATCGAATGTCCGACCTCTGGCTACTTCTATTGCTTTGACACAAATTCCGCACCCTCCCCCTGTATCACCTACTTCAGGCCAACTTCGGCGGCACTGACTACTTCCAATGTGAGAGTAGTAGCAGATGTAAATCCTCCCCCTTTAGACAAAGCGCCGGTCCGAAAGGGAGCTATGCCCCTCCTATACGGGCCAGATGAGTCATGGGTAACAATGTTCCCAGCAAAGCCAGAGGTAGCACAGTCCACTATGTCGGGGGAGCTTCCGGTACCACGTGAGTGGGTAATTCAAGGGAATAAATCTAGAAAGTTACGTGCTTTAGATATTCTAGGGAATGTACTTGATGTAAATATTAAGGCCATTCCTAACTATTATCAGAGTTCCCTCTGCTTTATTTGCATTTTTAGCTGCCCCTAAAATTAATCTATGCGAACTTAAAGATCCCTTTTCCACACCGTCCACTGCTCACCTAGACCGGGAGTTTAGACTACGTGGGAAAGCATATAGACTGTTTTCCCAGTATATTGTCACACAACAGGTAACGAAGTCAATGCTCAGATCTGCTCAGGCAATCGCGGACGCGGAAGCCCGAAAGGCTATCGAACTATCTAGACGCTTGCTACTCCAGACTTCTATACAGTCACTGGGGGATATCCGTACAGCCTTGCTAGAGGCGGTGTGGGCACGACAAGATCTAAGGATGTCTCTCGTGAGGAAGCTCCCGGATAGGATTGCAAATCAAGTAGTTATGTCCCCTGTTCTAACTGCCTCTTTAATGTCCCCGGAGGTGTGGAAAATAGTGTTCAACATGGCTCAGGCCTTTAAGCACAGTCCCGCCCCATCTAAGAAACCTGCTTTCAATTTTACCAAGCCCAAACCAGTCGCAAAAGCTCAGCCTGGTGGGGCAAAGCCATTTCATCTGCCTAAGTCTTCTTCCACCCAAAGTCAGGCTCAGTACAGATACAAGCAAGGAAAGTTTTCAGGTAATCATAAAGGACAGAAGTATCAACGACCAGGCCAGGGCCCATCTCCGACCAAACCCGGCCAGTCATCAAAGCATACACCACCACCACCAAAAAACTAGGGTCTCTCTCACTCCCAGGGCCAGTCTTACGGCGGGTGGATCAGAGGGTAGTCCAGCCGGCGAACCCTTGTCTGCTAACTGGGTCGTTCCGGGCGTGTCATCGCGCATGGCCATTAAACAAATGGGCGAGGATGGTGGCACGCCAAGGCATCACCTGGCAGTAGCTTCGGCGACCTCGCTTACGTCAGCCGACAAAGGCAAATTTTGTTTCATTAGAGGTGGAGTCACTGATCCAAGAGATGATCGCCAAGAATGTCATCATCCCGGTCCCTCAAAATTACCCAGTATTTACGTCCAAACTCTTTCTAGTGCCCAAAAGGGACAGTGTTCAGATGAGGCCGGTCGTAGACCTGTCTTATCTGAACCTCCATATTCACAACGTTTCCTTCAGGATGCTGACAGTGAATCAAATCAGGCTAACACTTCCGCCGGAAGGGTGGATGTGTTCTTTAGACCTGACAGACGCCTACTGGCACGTCCCGGTAAACAAAAGATTTCAACAACTTTTGGCATTACGAATAAAGCATCAGACTTATGTCTTTCAGAGGATGCCGTTCGGATTGAACCTAGCACCTCGCTTATTCACGAAATTGGTCCGGCAAGCCCTGATGCCCATGTTAGAACAAGGGATCAGGATTTTGTGGTATCTAGACGACTGGCTGGTGGTGGCAGAGACGGAACAGTTATGCATCAATCATGTCAACATAACATTAAATCATGTAAAATCTCTAGGGTTCAAGGTAAACCCGGTAAAGTCAAACTTTGTTCCCTCACGAGTGGTCCAGTGGATAGGGCTGGTCTGGGACACAGCTGCTCTCACTCTGAGTCAGAGTGTGGACAATCGGAACAGGTTTCGCAAGAAACTGTTCATGTTTCTTCACAGTCTGACTACGACACGGAGAGTCTGGGAATCTCTGGTCGGCTCTCTCAACTGGATTCAACTAACTGTAAAGTTGGGCCGGTTGAAAGTCAAACGTTTAATATTGGAGGGCAACAAATTTTGTCCACTATTGCCGGCGGAAACGTTATGGCCCATCCCAAAATTAATACACAGCTTACTAGCGGTCTGGGCGAAGAGGGAAACATTGCACTCGGTCATGTCATGGACCTCTCCTCCGCCGACGGTATGGGTAGACACGGATGCGTCAGGAACGATAGGTTGGGGCTTTCAGTCAAACCACGGGCATCAGGGTCAAGGGCTTTGGTCCCATTCAGAAACCTCCCACATCAATGTCAAAGAGTTACTAGTCCCCTTGTATTTCCTTCAGGCTCACGGCTCTACTTTACGGGACAAATCGGTGGCCTTCAGGATGGACAATCTGAATGCGGTTCACTGCATTCAGAAACAAGGGTCAACGAGATCTCGGAAGTTGCTAAACGTGTCAGAAAAGATTTTTGTTCTAGCCGGCAAGCTGAACATTCATCTTCACGCATCTTATCTCCCAGGCGTAACAAACGTCTGGGCAGACGCTCTGTCTCGGAGACAGAGCACAACGGTAGAATGGGCGCTCAAGCAAAACATTTTCGACCAAATGATTGCGGAGCCTTACCGTCCACAAGTGGATCTGTTTGCGTCCGAGGAGACTCACAAACTCCCGCTGTACCTCACCCGCCAGACAATAACGCCGGCGGGAGGACCCGACGCACTGGTGACGGACTGGAACATGTGGAGTTCCGTTTATCTGTTTCCGCCACCAGATGCTTCTCTAATGTGCCACGTAGTAAACAAACTACGGGATTATCGGGGCGTAGTCTCGTTAATCGCGCCCCTGTGGCCGGCGCAGTTGTGGTACCAGCAATTGAAAACGTGGTGCCCGAACCCAGTGTCGCTCCCGGTCGGGTATTTCCACTTAGACACGATTGGCAACCTAGAGACCTCGCTGACTTTTGCATTATGGACATTCAGGAGGCCAAGTGGCTAACACCGTATGGTAGAAACGTGACCGATAAATTCATGAATCAATATACCCAATCTACAAAGAGACAGTATCAATCGCACTGGCAGTCCTTTACTTCTTGGATAATTAGAACAGAACAAACCGTACCTTCGGTGGCTTTGGTTTTTCATTATTTAAACTATCTGTTCGAGCAGAAACGTCTATCTGTAGTAACGTTAAAAAATCACTTAACAGCAATTAGGATGCCATTCTTTGACCTTACAGGTCTAACCATACCACTAGCGGAGGAAAAAGGTTTCATGAGAGCATGTGTGACGTTAACCACTCCATTAGAACCGCATGGCTTGTCCTACAGTGACTCGCTAGGATCGCCAGGGCAGTGGATGGGGCTACAGTTTGTGTATTAGAGTGTGCTTTATTTCATATGAAAGCTTGTGTCATGGGCAGTCCAGAAAGGCTCTTTGTTTTCGCCCATGTCAAGGCTTTATATATTTAATTGTAAAGTATATGTTTTATCATTAACTAGTAATGATGGGATCTGGGAGAGAGAGGGAGTAGAACAGAGTGAGAGGGGGCGCGCAGTGTTTTTTGTCCCGCTCGATGACGTCACGGCTGGCTGCCTCGCGGGGGTTGGTGGAGAGAGGCCCTTACCATGCTGTAAGCTTTGCTAGTGGTTAGATGACTTGTAACCGCTGTTTTCCCACGCGGCTCGAGCTAGTGCGAGTATATATACAGTTCCTCGCCACTCTCTCCCTCAGATCTGGTTTCTAGAACACACCCATCTTTTTTCCCTTGCTATCTGTCCCCGCTCCGTACCTGAGAATCTTTTCCTCTGCCTATCTCTCTCATTTTCCATATCCTTCACCACCTTTTATTAATATTATACCCCCTCTGGTTAACTCTGCAAAATCAGCTTCATGCTGGCCAGTTGTATTGTGTGTTAAGGTCTGATATAGCCTATGTATGTTAGTTGTTAAGATAAGTGGATCACGAAGCATTGGTTGGCATTTATATTGTTTAGTACTGCTTCCTTTAGTTATTAGTGTTCTGCTGGATTAGATAATGCTAGACTAGGAGTCTGATATTATAGGTATTGTTTCCTATGAGTGCTGGCTTCAGTTAAAAGCGGCACGACATACCTGAGAACTGGAGTTGATTGAGTAAATTCTAGTCTGTGTGCCATTGAGAATAGAGCATGCACGAATGAGGGCTTTTTGCCTATACCATTCTGCACTGTTCTAGTCTCGATTGTTTGTCTTTGAGGTACGCCAGGAGAACGCTTAATACTTCGGTATTAAGGTTTCTCAAGAGAGCTACCCTTCCCTATAACGTAATATTTGACGCACAGACTTGAGATTTGCAGTAGGCTATGCGGCATGCCATGCGCACCAGTATCTCGTATCATTGACTCTAGCTAGACTTTATCAATCATAGTAGACATTAAGTATATTAAACCAATTACTCTTTTTATGCATACCCATTTATGATTACACAAGCATTTCGCAGCCTAGTTTGATGTATTGAGACACAAACGACTTAGGCTCTTTTTGTTGATAGGAATACTGCATTGTCGTGGCGATTATTATTATTGTTGTTGTGTTTAGGATATTCTTGGCTCCGACGGCATTATATATTCTGCCTTTTTGTGTGCATAGCCTGCACGAGCATTGTTCCGCTGCCTGCCTTTTTGGGTTCCATTTCCGATACGAGCATCTTTATAGCATCTAACATTTAAAGAAGATTCCTTGTTAGTGTTGAAGGACTTTAGTGCACTTTCTTTCATGCAGGAGTGCCTGACATTTATTGATTAAAGTAACGTAAGCTGTAACTTCTCTTACCACCTTACTTTGCATACCATAACCAAGCACCTTCGGTTATAGGTAGTAATAGGCTGTTTTCACATAACATTAAGCCTAGAGTAGACGCACATTTATTGAGAGTTTGATAGCCTATTATTGCATATAGAACTCTGTAGAGTATTTGTGTTCTTTGTTCACTGGGAATATACATCAGAGGTTGGAGCTAGCGCTTTCCGTTGTAACATTTATGCCATTACTAGTCCAATGAATAAGAGCCCTGATATATTTGAACCCCAGTCGTAACAAATGGCGACCTTACCTAGGATTTGGTGAACCTACATTTATTAGCAGGGAACATTTGTTGTTTTGGAGAATATTTTGCGGGGATTAGCAAGATTTTTTTTTTTTTTGCAACATAGTATAGCCCTTGAGTGTTTCCAAGAATTTGTGTGTGTATATCGAGGTATAAGAGTTTGGGGTGCTTCTTTTCTGAATATTGTGGTGAGAAATTTTTGTGAGCATCATGTCTTATACCGGATCAGAGGAGAATGGAGACACAGTACGTAATGTCGAGACTGAGGAACAGCAGCATGATGAAAGGGTTAATCGGGTGAACTGTGAGGAGGATGCTAGGATATTTTTGCAATGGCCTGTTACTGCCGAGCGGTTGGAAGGTATGGATCGGTACGGTCTTCAATGCCTGGCCACAGCTATCGGTCATGCGGTTACTAGCAGCATGACCAAGGATAACTTGATAACGTGTGTACTGGGCAGGGTGACTGGTGAGCGAGATGGGTTGAGTGCTCAGAGCCCTTCGGCCATGCTTCCCCTACACTCGACTCCCAGCCATCCCAGTAGTTTGCAGACCCCGGGTACGCTTCCACAGGTGGGTGGTGACTGGCAGGGTGGGTTGCCCCTGGGGGGACCACCGGTAATTTCAAACATTGTAGCACCTTCACCTCCTCAAGGGTTAACTCCAGAATTATTGCTTCAGCTCGAATTAGCTAAGATCGAAGAGAGAAAGGCTATCAGGGTATCTGAGGTTCAACAGCAACAAAGGGCATGTGAGCTTCAGCAGCAAATAGAATTAGCCAAGATAGAAGAGAGAAAAACTATCAGTCAGCAGTCTCAGCACATAGAGCTAGCAAAAATCCAAGCGGATTTAGAGTCGACTAGGTACTGTGCCGACATGGACGTAGAGAAGTCGCGAGTAGAGGCAACGGGACAGCGACTTGGGGCTGGTAACCGTGTTCATGAGCAGTCTCTCTCGCACTTATTGAAACTGGTTCCGGTGTTTGATGAGAGTGGTGTAACAGAATTTTTCACACGCTTTGAGAAGAAGTGCCAGGAACACCAGTGGCCAGAGAATAAATGGGCAGCACTTGTATCCTCTAGATTAATAGGCAAGGGTCTTAAAGCCTACGATGCGTTACCTTTGGAGTTATGTATTGTGTATGAGGATCTCAAGGAGGCTGTCCTGAGGGCTTACGAACTGCAACCAGAAACGTACCGTTTGAAGTTCCGGGGTGTAACTAAGGGAAGAGATAGCACCTTTTTGGAACACGCCCGGGACTTGTCCGATGCTATGGGGAACTGGCTCCGATCTGAGAAGGTAACAACGTTTGATGGAGTTAAGCAGTTGATGATGTTGGAGCAGTTCTTTAAGAGCACGGGCGGTGATCTAACTTTGAACTTGAAGGAGAAAATCCCAAGAACTCTAGTCGAAGCAGCAGAAATGGCTGATCGACGGCTGTCGTTGATTCGGGGTTGCGGGTCCTCACAGAAGTACGATGTAAGTGCTAGGGACCGTTATCCTCCCCCTCCCCGTAGCAATGACACATTTAAACCAAAGAGCAATGAAACTAAAACTGAAGCCAAACCTACCACCACACCGTATGTGAAAAGTCAGGGGCCTTTTACATCACAGTATAAGCCGAAACCGAAATTTATGTGTTTTAGGTGCCACCAGGAGGGTCATAAGGCAAATGAGTGCCCTAGTCGACCTCCTCCGGCAGCCGTGTCTTTTGCTCACGGCATTGGAGTGTTCAAGAGGACATCGGAGTTTGTTAGAGGCATTTCTTCCGAGGTAAATACACTGCCAGTGCAGAAGGATCCGGAAGGCTTATTCCCTGTCCGTGATGCCTTTAGTGACCACAGGGGACTCGGTTGTGTGGAGTGGGGGGGTAGAAGACATGAGGTGAGAATTTTGCGTGACACTGGGGCATCGCAAACACTATTGAGAAATTTCACTGGTAAAATAAACCTGTCAATACGGCGCGGGTGGTTGTGGTTCAGGGAGTTAATGCGACAAGGTCATACCCGCTTGTGAGAATGAAGGTGGAAGTTGATGGTGTGACTCGTGACCTGGATGTAGGAATTGTGGAGAAGTTGCCTGTTGGGGGCGTCGACCTCCTTCTTGGCAACGACTTTGCGGGGCCTACTTCTGAGGCTCCACCCTTAGTCGTTGTCGAGAAGCCGGCCGACGTGAGTAGGGAGGAGCAGGAGTGGGTTGGGAAGTGTCCGGGGCAGCCTATGGAGTGTGTTGTCACCGGAGATTCTGCATCCAGGGAGTCACATTCTGGTCAACAATCTTTAGATCAGCGGAGGAAGGGTACCGAGAAGGGGTTGGAAGTTGATGCGGTTGAGAGTTTAGTGTCAACGGACCTTCTCGGGGACTCATTATTAGGACCACATTTTGAGTCTGGAGAAGACCCAGTAACTGTTCCTGAAGGGGCAGAGGATGGGCTTAAAAAGACGAAAGAGTTGAAGGAGGACAGTGATGCACAGTCGGGAGATGTAGCAACAAGGTACCCTGACGCGTACCCTATGAGAAATGGGTCGGCGAAAACGGTGGTCCGAAGCTTGCTAGTGTATTTTTCCCGGTATGGTTACCCGCAGGGGATTCAGTCAGTCCGGGGACCCAACTTCACTTCTAGCCTCTTTGTACAAGCAATGCCGCAGCATGGGATTGTTGGGGTTGTGTCATCTGCATATCATCCGGAGAGCCAGGGTGTGTTAGAGCGATGGCACTCAGCCTTGAAATCTGTGCTTCGTTGTTGTTGCTTTGAGAGTGGGAGGGATTGGGATCTTGGCCTGCCATGTGTTTTGTTTGCTGTGTGGGAGGTACCTGGGGAGAGTTTGGGATTCAGCCCTAATGAGCTTGTCTTTGGACACCGTGTCAGAGGGCCTCTCCATATGGTTGAAGAAGTATGGGAGGGCGCAGAAAAACCTTGTTCTATGCTCAAGTGTGTCCTCAACAGTCGAGAACGGATGTTGCGCAGTCTGGAGTTGGCTGGCCGTAATTTGACTAGCTCTCAGGCCCTCAGGGAGTTTCACGTGGGTCAGGAGGTGTTGATTCTACTGCCCCTTGTAGGTCACCCCTTATCCGCGAAGTACGCTGGTCCTTATAGGGTGGTGGAGGAGCTATCGGACCTGGTTTACTTGGTAGCCACTCCAGACAGGCGGAAGCACAATCAGTTATGTCATGTTAATCCCATGAAGGAGTATGGGAGGCACCCCCCTGAGCCTCTCACTGTGCCTGTGATGACGTTTAGCAGTCAAGGTGGAGAAGGAGAACGGGACAGTCAAGCTCAGGTGGAGGATAACTGGAAGGATAAGAAGTTCAAATGGGCGCCTGAGTGTGAGAAGGTGTTTAGAGAAGTAAAACACCTGTTGTGCACTCACCCGATCCTCAGGGCCCCTGACTTTAGCCTACCTTTCCAACTAGCAACGGAGGCTAGTGGTGTGGGGGCTGGTGCCGTCCTTGTGGAAAAGGACCATGATGGGCTGGAGCATCCTGTTAGTTTCTGCTCGGAGAAGTACAATTCGGCCCAGGGGAGCTGCTCTGTTGTCAAGGAGGAGCTGCTGGCGGTTGTACTTGCTCTGAGGCATTTCGAGGTCTGTGTTCCAGCCTATGGTCCGGTCGTTGTAGTTTACCCAGATCATCCCTCTCAAGTTCTTGGACCAATTTCACAATCGGAATATGAGGCTGACCAGGTGGTCACTAAGGTTATTGGTATATAACCTGGACATACGCCATATTGCCGGTTGTGACTACGTGGTTGCAGATGGTCGTTCAAGGGTATATGATCCTGAGTAGATTGACACACGGGTAGCCTCCTGCTTTAGTTTGAATAGTATTTTGCGCTTGGTGCTTGTTGGCTCGCGGTTGTAGCCCAGCGTATTGGGTCGTAAAGCAGGAGTTGAGCGTTTGGTATAGAAGAAAAAACTAGGCTTGCCCCTATAGTGCAGCCGAAATAAACAAATTATAAACATAAAAAATCAAATAAAAACTCTTTCTTTGATAGTTGAATTTTTTTAGTATGTTATAGCAGTAATTCTGAGTTGCACTCCTCTCAGAATGCTGGGCTAGAGAAGCTCGCTCTTGAGGAGCATAACTACATATAATTTAACCTATGGTGTTGGGGAGGGTTATAATTTTGAAAAATGTTTTGTTGAAGAACTGTGCCAGATATTTTACTGCCGCTGGGTGATGGGAAGTGGAGATATAGCATGGGTTCTAACCATCAGATTTTTGTGAGCCTTGGGGCCTCTGAGAAAAATCTTGGGGGGGGGTGTGACGTTAACCACTCCGTTAGAACCGCATGGCTTGTCCTACAGTGACTCGCTAGGATCGCCAGGGCAGTGGATGGGGCTACAGTTTGTGTATTAGAGTGTGCTTTATTTCATATGAAAGCTTGTGTCATGGGCAGTCCAGAAAGGCTCTTTGTTTTCGCCCATGTCAAGGCTTTATATATTTAATTGTAAAGTATATGTTTTATCATTAACTAGTAATGATGGGATCTGGGAGAGAGAGAGGGAGTAGAACAGAGTGAGAGAGGGGGCGCGCAGTGTTTTTTGTCCCGCTCGATGACGTCACGGCTGGCTGCCTCGCGGGGGTTGGTGGAGAGAGGCCCTTACCATGCTGTAAGCTTTGCTAGTGGTTAGATGACTTGTAACCGCTGTTTTCCCACGCGGCTCGAGCTAGTGCGAGTATATATACAGTTCCTCGCCACTCTCTCCCTCAGATCTGGTTTCTAGAACACACCCATCTTTTTTCCCTTGCTATCTGTCCCCGCTCCGTACCTGAGAATCTTTTCCTCTGCCTATCTCTCTCATTTTCCATATCCTTCACCACCTTTTATTAATATTATACCCCCTCTGGTTAACTCTGCAAAATCAGCTTCATGCTGGCCAGTTGTATTGTGTGTTAAGGTCTGATATAGCCTATGTATGTTAGTTGTTAAGATAAGTGGATCACGAAGCATTGGTTGGCATTTATATTGTTTAGTACTGCTTCCTTTAGTTATTAGTGTTCTGCTGGATTAGATAATGCTAGACTAGGAGTCTGATATTATAGGTATTGTTTCCTATGAGTGCTGGCTTCAGTTAAAAGCGGCACGACATACCTGAGAACTGGAGTTGATTGAGTAAATTCTAGTCTGTGTGCCATTGAGAATAGAGCATGCACGAATGAGGGCTTTTTGCCTATACCATTCTGCACTGTTCTAGTCTCGATTGTTTGTCTTTGAGGTACGCCAGGAGAACGCTTAATACTTCGGTATTAAGGTTTCTCAAGAGAGCTACCCTTCCCTATAACGTAATATTTGACGCACAGACTTGAGATTTGCACTAGGCTATGCGGCATGCCATGCGCACCAGTATCTCGTATCATTGACTCTAGCTAGACTTTATCAATCATAGTAGACATTAAGTATATTAAACCAATTACTCTTTTTATGCATACCCATTTATGATTACACAAGCATTTCGCAGCCTAGTTTGATGTATTGAGACACAAACGACTTAGGCTCTTTTTGTTGATAGGAATACTGCATTGTCGTGGCGATTATTATTATTGTTGTTGTGTTTAGGATATTCTTGGCTCCGACGGCATTATATTTATTCTGCCTTTTTGTGTGCATAGCCTGCACGAGCATTGTTCCGCTGCCTGCCTTTTTGGGTTCCATTTCCGATACGAGCATCTTTATAGCATCTAACATTTAACCTGACAAGCGCGATATAGATCTAGGTGCTAGGAGGGTAGTTATTTGTGCATTTCTAGCCCTGGATTCTGACAGAATTCGTTATATTTACAATATAAACCATTATTTGTTTTCGGTATGGCTTTTATTTTACATATATGATGTATATAACCTGAACCTTCAATAAAATAAGTGGGAAAAGCATTTGGGTGAAAAAACGAAGATATTGGCCACCCGGTCATAATCTCAGGCGAGAGAGAGCCACAGGCAGCCCTCCCCTCTCGCTGTCTGGGAGTCAACTGAGACGAGCGGGGCGGTGTGTGCCGGTGTCTGGGTGTTGCATAACGATCTTTTATGCAACCCACTTGTGCTACATTATCGCGAAAAAATACCGATAAAGGATAATAAGTGGATAAATAGGTGATAATTGAGGAGGAGGGAGGAATAGGTGGGGAAGGAGGGGAGGGGGAGGGGTGAGAAACACATGGATGAGTACTAGAGGGGAATTATCTCACCTAGAGACAAAATCCTTTGTTTTGATAGGCCCTTTTTTTTTTTTGGAAGGCTTTTTTTATGGTCTTGCTTCCGTGAGGCCTATCGCGTTCCCTATAGGAAGCCTTCCGTGAGGCCTATCGCGCTTGCCGGGTTAAAGAAGATTCCTTGTTAGTGTTGAAGGACTTTAGTGCACTTTCTTTCATGCAGGAGTGCCTGACATTTATTGATTAAAGTAACGTAAGCTGTAACTTCTCTTACCACCTTACTTTGCATACCATAACCAAGCACCTTCGGTTATAGGTAGTAATAGGCTGTTTTCACATAACATTAAGCCTAGAGTAGACGCACATTTATTGAGAGTTTGATAGCCTATTATTGCATATAGAACTCTGTAGAGTATTTGTGTTCTTTGTTCACTGGGAATATACATCAGAGGTTGGAGCTAGCGCTTTCCGTTGTAACATTTATGCCATTACTAGTCCAATGAATAAGAGCCCTGATATATTTGAACCCCAGTCGTAACACATGTTTTAAACTCCGCCCACCTCCCCGTCAGCTCATGCCTCACCTGGTCTCTGGACAAGGCGTTGTCTTTACTTCATTCCCGTCTGTACCAAAATACTGCAGATTTTGACTTACTTTTAAAAAAGGGCAGTTTTCCTTATGGCTTTGGCTACCGGACACAGGGTATCTGAGCTGGCGGCGATGAGCAACACACCTAATTGCATACGGTTTGGTAGGCTCAATGAGTGTATTCATTTTGCACCTTCCCCGGCGTTCATCGCCAAAAATGAACACAGTGAACATGTTTTTTCAGAGTTCACGGTGCCGGCGTTAAAAAGGGGAAAAGTGCACCATAATTTATGTCCAGTGCAAGCTCTAACCAAATATTTGAGAGTAGCACCTCTGAATCAACAGGGTGCTTTATGGGTAGCGAGTACGGGCCAACGCTTAATGAAACGAAAACTAGCTTCTCTCCTAGTCGAAGTCATTAAAGAGTAATCCCAGCGTCGTGGGAAGAGCCCACGATTTACGCAAATGGGCGGCCTCGTTGCGTTTCCTTAAGAATTTTTCTGTTGAGGACATAGCGTCCACGCACCTGTGGTCCTCTAATCATACGTGTTTGACTCGATACCTTTCAGTAGCTCTAGACAGACCTTCCATGCCATGTATAGCTTTAAGGCAGAGGGTCTAGGTGGCCTCTCAGTCACTTATTGTTTAAGTTAAGAAAAGAGGGGGGGGGGGTGCAGTCAGTGTAACATATGACACCCTAGACCCCGCCGGAGTATGTGTACGGAGCATACGAGCTGTGATACTGTATATAGGTGTGATATAAAATTTCTCTGTAGTATGCATTACAGGAAATTGTGCTAAAGTACAATAGTAGTAAAACAACAACTCTTGTTGTAAGTAGTTTTGGCTGTGAAGCAATATAATTTTAAGGAAATCTCAGTAGTTGCGACTGCAAATTTTATTTTTGATGTAAGTACTTCTGCATAAGTACAAGAGTTCAGTACTTCTGCGAAAGTACAAGAGTTAATTTTATGTTTGGGTATATTTTTAGGAATATATCCACTAGTTTAATGGGGTTTATATGTGCACATGTAGACTTATAAGTTTTTATTTTTCACCACTTACTTTAAGTGAGGTGCCTTCTTAACTAGCAGATCTGTGTACAGAGTCTCAGAGTTAACCCTTTTTTATTCAAGCAGGCTTCTTCGAAGCACGCTCCTGCTGGTACCCCTTTTTGAATATATATGCTGTATAAAGTTTATGCGCAAAATATGTCTTTTTTACAAAGTAAGAATACTATGTGGTTGTTTGATTATCTGCTTTTGCTAGAGTTATGATATGATTACGAATGTCCCCCTCCAGTCTTAGATATCAGGCATAATCGTCAATGATGGAGGGGCCACTAATAAATTATAGGTTTGACTCCTGCAAGGAGATAAAGAAAACCTAATATTTAGTAGTGGCCCCGTAATCATTGACGACTGGGGCCCTCCCGACCATCCCCTTCCCATTCGTTGATGTATTAAGGATTTTGGTTTACTTGATATGTCAGTGAAGGAAGTATGACGCCTGAAGTCAGCGTCTGGTCAAATATCCACACAAGTACATCCACGAGTATATGGAAAGCTTATGAATAGTTATTCTTATTTTATTTTTATTTTTTATTTGTTACAAAGTTTTTTTCGTAGTGCGAACCCAATTTCATAATGACAGAACCATGAGTGAGATTGCGTGCGCTCATGATGAAGGCTCCTCAATTTGTTATGCTCTGCGCGGTAGATTCAAACTACGGTAAATGAGCGTTTGAAGGGGAGGCCTTATGTAATAGGCATAATCGTCAATGATTACGGGGCCACTACTAAATATTAGGTTTTCTTTATCTCCTTGCAGGAGTCAAACCTGTAATGGGGCTGAGACATGGGCTCTGAAGGAAAAGGAGAGAAGAAAGCTGGATGTGATGGAGATGAGCTGCTTGAGGAGTATGTGTGGTGTTACTCGTAGAGACAGATTGAGGAATGAAGAGATACGTAGGAGAGTGGGGGAGCAGGAACATTTGTCAGCCAGAGTGGACAGAAGGGTGCTGAGCTAGTATGGTTATGTTGAACGAATGGAAGATGAAAGGCTTACAAAGAGAATATGTGAGTCAGATACAAGGGGTGATAGAAGGGCAGGAAGACCCCCATTGAGATGGAGAGACTGTGTAACACAAGCTTTGGATGATAGAGGAATGACTATAGATCAGGCAAGGGAAGTGGTAATAAACAGGAATGAATGGAGAATGCTTGTGAATAGATGAGTGAACACGTGGTCATTTGGGGGAAGGGATCGGGCGCAAGTTGGACTAGATAATAGACCATCAGGCACCTGGCCCGGGGAGACAGTTTATATGAAGGGTGCGCCTGGAAGTGTGTTGAGCGGGCTTGTGGTTTCGCTCTGCTGCATGTCTGCCTGCCGAGATCGGATCCTTTCCGGGTGGTCGGGGGCCGGGGAAGTGCTGGAGGGACTTTGGTGACCCTGGTATCTGGGTCTTCTCCTGGATGACCTAGATGTGTGCGAATTTGTATTTTGTTTTTGTTTGTTCATTGTTTTCTGCTGTGTTGTCCCTATTCTGGCTCTATCTTGAGTCCCCCCCCCCCCCCAAAAAAAAAGGAAAAGTGGCGATTGGGCCTGAGTATATAGATAGATAGACTATTTTTTATAAGTAGCCTAGCTATAGGCATTTTACCCAATCTCTCCAGAATGTGTTACATTTTTGAAAATACGATCAGTAAAAATTAGGCCCCAACCTATATTTTGTTTCTGCATTGAATGATTAAAGCAACTAATTATATATAACACATCAAATGCTAAGAAAGTGCTATACAATCATAAGATACTCACTGTGAGATTATCAACAGGATAAAGAGCAGAAGGATCTATCTTAATCATTCCTAGGAACAGAGGATAACTGAAACCAGTTACAATGTGCAGGCAGCTGGCTGGTGTGGCGGACAGTACAACCCCAGCAACCCCAGAGAAAAAATAAAACTCCCATTTGTTGTTGTTGTTGTTGTCGTTCCTTAAGCTGCCTGGCCGAACAGCCCCGAGTCCCTAAGGAAGGCCATGGCCACGGTCGGGCTTTCCCACAGAGCTCTCAAAGAGTGTAGATTGTGTTGTTGGCGTAAGTGATTGTGTGAGATGCAGTCTTCTATGATGTGTTTAATGGTATGGGGTGCTGTGTTACATCCCGGGCAGGTGTTGACGACGGAGTCATCCAGTCTTTTCTGATAGCTCAGAAGAGCTGGATGGTGTCCGCATCTCCCATTTGTTCATAGAGTTGCAAAGCGAACCTATGCAAAATATACTCAGTTTTATCTTCACAATCATCAACTCATCATCTTTGTATTTAAACAATATGGAAAAACTAAAAAAGATAAGCTGGTGATATAATATAATTTATACAAGCGACATTTCCCCCCTTGTGCTAGGGGCCTCTACCCTCCCTTCAGCCCCTGTGAACTAAAAAAAACACGTACCTAGAAGGCACATTAACCCCTTCTGTACGGGGGCCGTCATATGACGGGCGCAATTTTGAGGCTATTATGAGAGCATAGAGCGAGGCCAGCTGTTGCAGGCAGCGCGGGGGGGTGTCAACCGCAGCCTACAGTCCGCAGGGACACACTGAGGTCTAAGAGAGAGAGAGCTCATTCGTGTGAAGCGTCACACATAGTGTGGCGTCTACCAGCGTTGGCAGAATCGCCTCTCGTTAGCCACTAGCGCTCGCCAGGGACATCGAAATGGGCTACAGTTATCCAAGAATGTTGTTCTTTCTTTCCTAGTAATCGCATTGTCACAGACAGTCCAGTGGTGGTCTTTGTTTTCGTCTGTGACAGCGGGTTATATTTTATATCAACAGTAGTGATGATAGTACCAGCGTGGGAATGAGAAAGACTTTCAGAGCGAGAAGGTAGTGAGTGTCTGTAGGTGCGGGTGCATTCCTGCCTCTCGCTCGCTATTGGACGGCGTGTCCTGCTGTCTTGTGACGTCTCGGCCCGTGATTGGCCGACCATTGCGCCTTTGCGGGCTCCTGTGTAACTTGCCTCCTCCATGAGGCTCCCCAGGAGCTGTCCTCGTCAGGACAGGCTTGGCGCGCGTGCTTCTAACATCCCTTTGCATACTATCCCCCGATCACCACCTTTATCACTGTTTCTCTCTCTGAACTTCTTCTTTTCCATTACTTCTCGCCTTTATTCAATTACTTATCCCCTTGGGTTCTGCATACGGTTTTCATAGCCGGCCCATTGTATTGCATGCGCCGTCCTCAGAGATATTTACATGTACTTAGAATAGGTTTGAGGGTTCTTAGTTAGTATAGGTTAAGAACTTTGTGTGTCTCCATTATTGATTTAGTGTTTCTGCTCTTTTATTTAATGCTAGACTGGGATAAGGTAACTGTAGTCGTTGTCTCCGATGTGTGTATGGTTTGCCTATACCTACACGACTTCGACCGGTCCTGTGGTAGCCTGGGTTGTCTTTTCGGTTGCGCCTTTGCGAGTGCAGCATTGTGTTGACTGAGGGTTTTGGCCTGTTCCAGTTCCACACTTTGCTGCCTCTTTGCTTGTCTTTAGAGGGTCGCCAGGATAGAACCAGATACTTGTGATCTGGATCTATCAAGAGAGCACCCTAGTCAATTAACGTAACTTAAAGGATGCAGTCTTAAGGACATCGCTAGGCTACGAGCCTGTCTTGCTCAACTCCAGTTCCTTACCTAGAGTATCCCAGCTAGACATTATTAATCGAGTAGACACTTGTTAGTATTTAATATAAGCTCTTTGATATGTACGCATTATTATTCACAGCATTTATTAGTCTAGGTTGTTGTTGAGTCGCACAACCATAGCAGACTGTTTCGTTGATGAGGAAGTACTTCTTTTAGTGTCGAGCATTGCTACCGTTGCGCATTTATAGTATTCTCGTGTCAGTTAACATTATATGTCCTATCTTTTGGTGTATTCGATTTACACGTGTGGTGTCCTGCCTCCTGCCTTTATATAGTTCAAGATTAGTACGAGCATCTTATGAGCATCAGACTTTCTTCAGAAGTTTCCAGGTCTATGCTGTAGGACTATACTTCACTTTCTTTCAGATAGGAGTGAAGAGTTTATTGTTGTTTAGAGTAACTGTATTGAAGCATCTTTTTATTGTATTAAATCTTCTATCTACCTATCTATTGCCTGACGCCGTGATCCCCGAAGGGGTGGCCACGAACGAACCGCCCCCATGCACCTCTGTCCCCAGTCAGTCGACGCCCCTCCCCCCAACCAGCACCGCCTTCGTTCATGTACTTCCTCACTCCATCCTTCCACCTCATATTCGGTCTACCTCTCCCCCTCTGTCCCTCCACCTCGCTCTCGTACACCCTCTTAGTCATTCTCTCGCTTTCCATACGTTCCATATGGCCGAACCATCTCAAGTTGTTCCTTTTCACACTTTCCAGCACATCTACCTCCACACCACACCTCCTTCTTACTTCCTCATTAGTCTGTCTATCCCTCCATGTAACTCCGCACGCACTCCTTAAGTAATTCATTTCCACTGCTCTCACTCTTGGTCTGAGTCTCTCAACCAACGTCCATGCTTCGCTTCCGTAAGTCAGTGTCGGGATTACCACACTGTCATGCAAGGACTTCTTCACTTCCATACTGACCACCCTATTTCTTGTTACTGCTTTTAGCGTTCCTACAACCCTCTTCCCCTGTTGTACCCTCTCCCGCACCTCTTCATCCATAGTCCCATCTTTACTCAACACACTGCCCAGATACTTAAAAGAGTTGACGATCTCCATAGCCTGACCGTTCAGCTTCACCTCACACTCTGTGACTTCACCCCTTTCGAAGACCATAACCTTGCAGTGATTTAATTGATCTTTCCATAGATTCCTTTTTATGCATTTTAACGTAACTTGCATCTTGTTTGTTATCAGGCTATACCAGTGTGGGTTAGCCTGAAGTAGAGTACATTTATGCCCAGTTAAGGATACCCCACTATCGCAGATTAACTCTGGAGGGAATAGGTGTTTTGTTCGCCGGCATATAAGTTCGAGGGTTTGGATCTAGCGTACCGTTGTTGCATAGTGCCCTATTACTAGTCCAATCATTAAGTGCCCTTGTTTTATTCGTAGCCCCGGTCGTAACAATAGAAAAAACAGCAAACAATTGCTCAATTTTTACCGATTTTGGCCTTCGTTTGCAAGATCGTTTCAAGATAAGCATGTGTCGTACAGGGATGATTCAGGTGTATCAGGAAAGCTGTATCATTGTACTTTCAAGGATATTATATTGTATTATTCTCTGTCTCTTGCTTATGCATGAAAATGAGCAGGGAATGAAGGTAATTTTGGGGCAATATGCCCACTCCACAGGGGTTAATGTAACAATATACTATAATGTATTGATTTATTTTGACTAAAAGGGCACTTTATATATGAAGAAGGAAAAGGGAAGGGGCTCAAGCACCCCAAGCCCCCCGCCCCTGTGCACGTCACTGATATTCTGACGCCATTTACGGAATGCCGGCACCAGCCCACAATATGTCCAAGCCAAGATAAGGGGGGAAAGAGTCTAACAATATCTCGATATGTCAACTGCTCCCAGAATCCCAACAAGGACAAAATTGGGGTTGGCGGGGAGCGCCGGGTTACGGGTTATGGTACCTGGGATTGGCCCGCTCCATGAACTTGACCGCGATCCTACTGCTCCTCAATTTGCTAAAGCACAAGCTTCTATTTATTAGTGGACCCTCCATCATTGACGAACATGCCTATTACATAAGGCATCCTCTTCAAACACTAATCCGCCGTAGTTTGAATCTACCGCGCAGAGCATTTAAAAACTGAGGAGCCTTCATCATGAGCGCACGCGACCTCACTCATGGCTTCAGTCATTATGAATTGGGTTCTCACTACGAATAAAACTTCGTAAAAAATAAACACAAAAAGAAAATAAGAATAACTATCCAATAAGCTTTCCATCATATTGTGGATGTACTTGTGTGGATCTTTGACCAGACGCTGATTCAGGCATCATTCTTCCTTCTTTGCTCTGCGCTCGCCCCGCCCGGACGTGTCTCCCCACGCTCCGCTGGTTCCGCATTTGCTGCGTCCCTAGTGAGTTTTTTTCTCATTTGTTTACTCCGGGATGTATCGAGTAAGGTTAGGATATGCGTAGCAGGAGTGTCCTGGGCTGGTTGCCCGCAGTGCAGTGTATTTTGGGTCGTGTGTTTGGGGCATCTATTTCGGATGTACCCTCGTGGTCCTGTTTTGGACGTGTGAACTTTTTCACGATTAGTTAGCTTGTGATGCAGGCGGCTTTCTTTACGCGCTTGTGCTGCCTTATATCTTTCTGATGAGGTAGCGTTTGTTTTGCTGACGTTCCCAGCGTATTTTTCTTCACTTAGTGAAGTTTTTTCTGGGTCCCGAGTCAGTCTTCCCTTTGCCGGGAGTAATTGCTACAGTGGTGTGTTGGCGGTGTTTCCTGTTGTGATATTCCCAGTGCTTTTGTTTATATTTCAACGTTTTTTGTGCCGTCTACCTAGGCCTAGCCAGCCGCTCGTAGCTTTGCCACATGTACAAGTGTTATTGATTTATTTTATAAATATGTCCTACTGTGTCATGTGTATCCTGGTTTAGTTGTGTATTGGCTAATTCCACGGACTATGTATGTTTCCTGGATTAGTTGTGTATTGGCTAATTCCACGGATTATGTTTGTGGGCCCTAGGATAGTTGTGTTTTGGCTATCTCTCGGGTCCTATGTGCGTGCAGGTGGTTTCTGTACGGGGTGGGTTACTTTCCGGCGGGTTTTTCTCGGTTACACCTTGAAATCCCCGGCCGAGAGCCGAGTTTTGGCCACGCGTGGTTTCAAAAACAGGCTTGTGTCCCCGGCGAGTAGGTGTCTGTGGCTCTCCAGGACTGCATCTCTGTGGTGGTGCCTGTTTCAGGCTCCCTATGATTCCCGGCGGAATGGCTGTACCCATCTAACATTGTTCATGCGGACATATGTTATGAAGTTTTTCTACCCGGTTTTACAAACCAAAGGGAAAACCTAGCTGTTGTTGTGGGCTTTCCTCCCCGGCGATCTTTTAAAAAGAAGTGGGGATAGGAACTTATGGGGTTAACGTTTATACATCAGATCTCACCCGGCGGGTGCACCTTGGTAGGGTGGGATGAACGAATTGGTAATTCAGTTTAGTTAACCGGTCCATTTTAGTGATACTATATGTATCGCCGCCTTCACACTTACGGCGATCGAAGGCTCAATTAGGGTTAACATCTTTTTCACAAGTTTTTCACACCCGGCGGGTGCTCCTGGGAGGAGGAAATAAGGAATTTACAATTCAATTTAGTTAACCAGTTAATTGAGAGATACGTTAATGTATCGCCGCCTTCAACTTACGGCGATCTATGTGACAATTCGTTAGAAGTCAGATCTCGTATCAGCCTGCCCTGTGTTATTCTGCTAGATAATTCAGGGGCCGGCATCTTTGTGGGGGGTTGTTTTCCAAAATTGAATCTTGAAACAGTCACCACCGGAAAGATTATGTTTATAAACGCCATACTGGTCTTTTATATTATGTCAGAGGGTATTCTTAACTTTCTTAAGACATGTCTAGATATTCGGAAATCTTTATAGAACCCCGCCGTGTAACGAGCTGTGATCGTTGTGACATTACGTCTCATTACCCGGCGGGTTATTAACACTTGTGTGCGAACATGTTGGGTTAACCTTATGAGCATTAATTCCTGGAAATTTTCTTTTTCCAGAGCTGGGCTCCGGCGGACCAATACAGAACCTGCAGTAGTTTTCCCACCAGTCTCTGTCATGGCTACCTTTGCCCCAGTTTTTGCTTTATGCATTACCCCAACCTGTGCCGGTATCCCTCTTTTTGCGCACACTCTTTGTATCAAGTGTGTTAAATGTCTAGACCGTTCAAGGGGTCTATGGGTTATGCGCAACTGTTCCTTTTGCTCCCACCTCAGTGTCAAAGTATTACAAGATAATGATAAGACCGCAGCGGTCGCCTTACGAGAAGTACGGCAACAAATGGCAGCTTATACTACGATTGTGGCTCATAAGTCACTACAATGTGATAACGTCCCTCTTTGGGATAGGCTTCTTATTGAGCACCCTCCCCCTAAACGTTCCTCCCGAGTAACTAGTCGTAAGCCGGCAGAGACTGGACAGGGTTCTGTGTCATCTCCTGCCCCTGCTACTTCGAAACGTCAACGTGAGTCTACACCCCCGGCGGCAGCCTCCTCGTCTCGGGAGAGATCTAGGTCTAGGTCACCACTCAGACACCAGCCACCAAGTCTTGCCTCTTCACCATCGAGTAAGAAGAGTAAGACGGAAAGTTCCACCAGTGGTCACGGCGATAATTCCTCCAAATCGAAGAGTAGTTCACGGTCACACCGCAGCCATAAATCTTCGAAAAAGGATTCCCATGATAGAAAGGCCTCCCGACATTCACCAGTTTCTAGTACTTCTCGTCATACCTCTACCCCAGACAGAGCTAGTGTTCGGTCTCAGGGGTCCAGTATAGTGCCTGTACCTAAAGAAAATTTACCCATTAGCATTTTAACCCTGGATTTGGAGAGTTCAGGGAGCTCAGTGGTTGAGAGTGTTTCGGACTCCCAAGGGAGTGTAGGCCAAGGCCTAGGTGTTTGGCGATATTCTCGACCAGGGCCTGACCACCCACTTCTGGCTCAAACTGGTCACACAGTGGCTGACGTCCACCGGGACGCGGCGATCCCATCCTCTATTCCTGACTTATCTTGGCAACAAGATGGTACCCCAGCTTCGGCGGGATCTTCTCAGGAGGAACAGGATGATAAAGACGAGGTTTCAGTTATATCGGATATGGAAGTGCAAGAGTCGGGTTCAGGCTTAGACGCCGCACAAGATCTTATTGATTCACCATTGAGTACATCATCAAAGAACTTTGTAACAGCCCAGGAAATTGATGGGCTACTAGTTAATGCTTTATCTAAAAAAATTGGCCAACAGCAGGAAACTCCCACAGTGGACTTGGGAGCTCCCACGACAAGCTCTACGGTACGGCCTCTGATGACTTCTATTGCTTTGACTCAGATCCCTCACCCTCCCTCTATGTCACCATCGGTGGTCACTAGGCCTGCTACGGCGGCATTGACCACTTCGAATGTAAGGGTTATAACGGATGTCAATCCACCCCCGTTAGACAAAGCGCCTCTCAGGAAGGTAGCTATGCCCTTGCTTTACGGCCCAGACGAGTCATGGGTCCATTTTGACCCCCACTAAACCAGAGCTCGCCCAACCTACCTTGTCAGGGGAACTCCCAGTGCCACGCGAGTGGGTCATCCAGGGCAATAAATCTAAGAAATTAAGGGCCTTGGATACTTTGGGGAATGAACTAGATGTCAATATCAAGTTATTATCACCAGGACTATTGTGTTTATACTGCTAAGCCTGCTTTACCCTCTGCCTCAGCTTCAAAATTGTTTTCTGACTGGTATAAGCATGATGTGTTTAATGACATTAAGACACTGTCAGCTCTCACTCCACAACTCGATTTGCAAACCGTCACAGACGCAGCCGCTAATCCAGTCTTGAAGGTGGGGCAGTTGGGTCCAGGACCTTGGGTGGAATGGGAGACAGAGGCTCAAAACTTTGCGACCACATTTACTTCCAAAACTTCCCACCAGATCCCTCAAGATACTCATTCTTGGTTCTCCATGCCAGTGTGTTCTGCCGGCGGAGTCCCTTCAGCTTTGTTTGCTTTCTTAGCTGCCCCTAAAATTAATCTTTGTGAACTAAAAGACCCTTTCACTACCCCTACCCCAACTCACCTAGACCGAGAATTTAGGCTGCGGGGGAAAGCTTTTCGCCTGTTCTCCCAATACATAGTGTCACAACAGGTAGCAAAGTCATTGCTCCGGTCCACTCAGGCAATCGCAGACGCGGATGCCAGACGATCGGTTGAACTGTCCCGGCGACTGCTTCTGCAGTCGTCAATCCAATCATTGGGTGACATACGCACTGCCTTGCTTGAGGCGGTACGAGCGAGACAAGATCTCAGAATGTCCTTGGTCCGGAAGCTTCCTGATTGCATTGCGAATCAGGTGGTCATGTCACCAGTGCTCACTCCCTCTTTAATGTCCCCTGAAGTGTGGCGAACAGTTTTTAATATGGCTCAGGCCTTTAAACATAGTCCCACCCCTTCTAAGAAACCTGCCTTTAACTTCCCCAAACCCAGGCCTGTCGCTAAGGCTCAGCCGGGGGGATCTAAGCCCTTTCTTCCACCTAAGTCCTCCTCCCCTCAAGGTCAGTACAGGCATAGACAGGGTAGGTTTTCAGGTCAGAGAGGACGCGGCTATAATAAGCCAGGTCAAGGCTCGTCTTCTGCCAACACCAGCCAGCCGCGAAGCGTCCACCACCACCAACTCCACCACCATCAAAAAACTAAAGTCTCTCTCACTCCCGGTGCCAATCTTAAGGCCGGTGGATCCGAGGGTAGTACAGCCGGCGAACCCTTGTCTGCTAACTGGGTCGTTCCGAACGTCTCACCAAGCATGGCCGTTAAACACTTGGGCACGGATGGTGGCACGCAAAGGCATCACTTGGCAGTGGCTCCGGCGACCTCGCTTACGTCAGCCGACAACGGCGAATCTAGTTTCTTTAGAGGTGGAGTCACTGGTCCAGGAAATGATTGCCAAGAATGTAATCATCCCGGTCCCTTCAAATTACCCTGTATTCACGTCCAAGCTATTTTTGGTTCCCAAAAGGGACAGTGTTCAGATGAGACCGGTCGTAGACCTGTCGTATCTGAACCTTCACATTCACAACGAGTCATTCCAAATGTTAACAGTACACCAAATCAGGCTAACACTTCCGCCGGGAGGTTGGATGTGTTCCCTAGACCTGACAGATGCTTATTGGCACGTATCGGTAAACAAAAGATTTCAAAGGTTTCTGGCCTTACGGATCAGGCATCAAAATTTTGTTTTTCAGAGGATGCCATTCGGTTTGAACCTGGCACCTCGATTATTCACGAAGTTAGTCCGGCAAGCCCTGATGACATTGTTAAAGCAAGGAATCAGAGTTTTGTGGTACCTAGACGACTGGCTGGTGGTGGCAGAGACAGAGCAATTATGCATCAAACATGTCAACATAATTTTAAATCATGTCAAAACTCTAGGGTTCAAGGTAAATCTGGTAAAGTCAAATCTTGTTCCCTCAAGAGTAGTTCAGTGGATAGGGCTGGTTTGGGACACAGCTGCTCTCACTCTGAGTCAGAGTGTGGACAATCGAAACAGGTTTCGCAGGAAACTGTTCATGTTTCTTCACAGTCTGACTACGACACGGAGGATCTGGGAGTCTCTGGTCGGCTCTCTCAACTGGATCCAACTAACTGTAATGTTGGGCTGGTTGAAAGTAAAACGTTTAATATTGGAGGGCAACAAATATTTCCCACTCTTACCGGCGGGAAAATTATGGCCCATACCAAAATTAATCCACACCTTACTGGCGGTCTGGGCGAAGAGGGAAATGTTGCACTCAGTAATGGCATGGACCTCTCCTCCGCCAACGGTATGGGTAGACACGGATGCGTCAGGCACAATAGGTTGGGGTTTTCAATCAAACCAGGGGCACCAGGGTCAGGGGCTTTGGTCCCACTTAGAAATCTCCCAAATCAATGTCAAAGAATTACTAGTCCCCTTGTATTTCCTTCAGGCTCACGGCTCTACTTTACGGGGCAAGTCGGTGGCCTTCAGAATGGACAATCTGAATGCAGTTCACTGTATTCAGAAACAGGGGTCAACGAGATCACGGAAGTTGCTAAACGTGTCGGAAGATATTTTTACTCTAGCCAACAAGCTAGACATTTATCTTCACGCATCTTATCTCCCAGGCGTAGCAAACGTCTGGGCAGACGCTCTGTCCCGGAGACAGAGCACGACAGTAGAATGGGAGCTCAAGCAACCCATTTTCAACCTAATGATTGCAGAGCTCTACCATCCACAAGTGGATCTGTTTGCGTCCGAGGAGACTCACAAACTCCCTCTATACCTCACCCGCCGGGCGAAAACGCCGGCAGGGGGCCCAGACGCCCTAGTGACAGACTGGAACAGATGGAGCTCCATCTATCTGTTTCCGCCGCCATACGCGTCACTAATGTGCCACGTAGTGAACAAACTACGAGATTATCGAGGCTTAGTCTCGCTAATCGCGCCCCTGTGGCCGGCGCAGTTATGGTACCAGCAATTAAAGACGTGGTGCCCGCACCCGGTGTCGCTCCCGGTCGAGTATTTCCACTTAGACACGATTGGCAACCTAGCGACCTTGCTGACTTTTGCATTATGGACATTCAAGAGGCTAAGTGGCTAGCACCATATGGTAGAGATGTGACCAATAAAGATTACATCAATATACTCAGTCTACGAAACGACAGTATCAATCACATTGGCAAGCCTTTACTTCTTGGATCATTAGAACAGAACAGACTGTGCCCTCAGTAGCATTAGTTTTTAATTATTTGAATTATCTGTTTGAGCAGAAACGTTTATCTGTGGTAACGTTAAAAAATCACTTAACTGCGATTAGAGTGCCCTTTTTAGACGTTACAGGTCTCTCCATACCGGTAGCGGAGGAAACAGGTTTTATGAGAGCATGTTTTAAACTCCGCCCACCTCCCCGTCAGCTCATGCCTACTTGGTCTCTGGACAAGGCATTGTCTTTACTTCACTCTCGTCTGTACCAAAATACTGCAGATTTTGCATTACTCTTAAAAAAGGCTGTATTCCTTTTGGCTTTGGCCACCGGGAACAGAGTGTCTGAGCTGGCGGCGATGAGCAACACACCTAATTGCCTTAGGGTTGGTAGACTTAATGAATGTATTCACATTGCACCTTCCCCAGGATTTGTAGCCAAGAATGAGTACAGTGCACACGTGTTCTCAGACTTCACTGTGCCGGCGTTAAAAAGTGGAAAGGTGCACCATAATCTATGTCCAGTGCAAGCTCTAACCAAATATTTGAGAGTGGCTCCTCTGAACCCCCTAGGTGCTTTGTGGGTAGGGAGTACGGGTAAACGCTTACTGAAACGGAGATAGGCTTCTCTTCTGGTCGAAGTCATTAAAGAGAGTAATCCCGGCGTTGTGGGTAGGGCCCACGATTTATGCAAATGGGCAGCCTCTTTACGTTTCCTGAAGAACTTTTCAGTAGAAGATATTACGTCCACACATTTGTGGGCTTCTAATCATACGTTTTTGACTAGATACTTGTCAGTTGCTCTAGACAAACCTTCCTTACCATGTATAACTTTAAGGCAGAGGGTCTAGGTGGCCCTTCAGTCACTTTTGTTTACTTTCAAGGAAAAAGGGTGGGGGGGTGCAGTCAGTGTAACATAGGACACCCTAGACCCCGCCGGAATGTAAGAGCTGTGATACAAATTATGAATAATGTGATGAAAATTTCTCTGTTCTATTCAGGGCGAGAAATTGTGCTAGTACAATGTTAGTACAAACAACAGGGTTGTTATAGTAGTTTTAGCTGTGAAAGCAATTTAGTATTAAACAGTGGAGATATTTTGCAAAATATTTCCACGGATATTATGGGGTTTATATGTGCACATGTAAACTTATAACTTGTTATTTTTGTCACCACTCGTTGAGTGGGGTGCCTTTGTAACTACAGATCTGTTCACAGAAATCTCTAGAGTTACCCTTTTTGTCAAGCAGGCTTCTTTGAAGCACGCACCTGCTTGAACCCCTTTTGTATATATATGGGCTGCGCCATGTTTAAATATATTTTCAAAGTAAGAATACTATGTGGTTGTTTGATTATCTGCTTTTCTAGAGTTATGATATGATTACGAATGTCCCCCTCCAGTCTTAGAAATCAGGCATGTTCGTCAATGATGGAGGGGCCACTAATAAATTATAGGTTTGACTCCTGTAAGGAGATAAAGAAAACCTAATATTTAGTAGTGGCCCCGTAATCATTGACGACTGGGGCCCTCCCGACCATCCCCTTCCCATTCGTTGATGTATTAAGGATTTTGGTTTACTTGATATGTCAGTGAAGGAAGAATGACGCCTGAATCAGCGTCTGGTCAAAGATCCACACAAGTACATCTACGATATGATGGAAAGCTTATTGGATAGTTATTCTTATTTTCTTTTTCTTTTTATTTTTTACAAAGTTTTTTCGTAGTGAGAACCCAATTCATAATGACTGAAGTGAGGTGAGTGAGGTCGCGTGCACTCATGATGAAGGCTCCTCAGTTTTTAAATGCTCTGCGCGGTAGATTCAAACTACGGCGGATTAGTGTTTGAAGAGGATGCCTTATGTAATAGGCATGTTCGTCAATGATTACGGGGCCACTACTAAATATTAGGTTTTCTTTATCTCCTTACAGGAGTCAAACCTATAATTGGTTCTTTCTTGTCAGCAAGCGCCCAGAGACACCCACCTCCCACATATGTCAAAGTCTAACAGGCCGCACGTACTGACCAGCAGAGTTGTCCTACAGCAACCCGAGGAAGAAGCTAAGTCCCCACGCCCAGAGGTGGGGAGAATAAGGAAAGAGAAAAAGTAGGGAAAAGACTATACAAGCAGACAAGTATCAGATAATCCCACGGAAGGGTATCCGATATCGAGGACGACATGATCAAGACGTTTCAATTCTCCATCCCGAAGAAGGGAGTGTACTAACTAGAAGAGATTAACAAAAACATATAATAAAAGAAAAGAAAACTAACTAAAACTACCTTAAAAACTAGGCCTAATTCTGCTAAAGGAAAGGCCCAGTAGGACAGAGCAAGGGGAGAAAAGGGAAGAATGATAGAAGAGAGGAAATAAAAGGCCCAAGCAAAATTAGTTGAGCCGACGACGGGGGTCCGCGGCAGAGTGGCGACAGTCGGTAGAACTCCCCACACCCAGCACCAGACCCCAGTCACCAGCCCCTAAGCCCCCCCACGTTAGCAGCGAGCATGGGATGAGGGGGGGTGAAAATGACATAATAATGATTATAATGGCCAAATAAACTAATAAAAACACTCGAATCGCTTCCCGGAATAATATCGGGTGATGCGACGAGTCCAGTAGTGCGTCGTAGCCGGGGCAACTGCAGAACATTCGGACGCATCTAGGTACATACGCGCAAAAGTTACCTCCACTAAAACTGCCAGTCTACAGATCAAGATAAGGGCTACATTTTGACATAATATTATGTATGAATGTTCTACCTATTGTATTAACCCGGGAACTGCGGGAAGACTCTTAACCCGGGAACTGCAGGAAGACTCTTAAGAGTTCCCCCGGCGGACTGCGGGAAGACTCTTAAGAGCGAGGCTTTTGAACACGTACCAAAACCGCGCGTTTATAGGCAGGCGGCTAAAAATTGGTGTGGGTACATGTCAACTCTCGATACCACCCCGCCACACGATCGCCCCGCACTCGTGCAAGCACCACCGCGCCAGTAACCAAGCACTAGTCATGGAGCCCACACGTCCCTCACGCTCGCTCCCTGATGACACACCCAGCCCTCCTTCTGGTGGTGTCAGCCGCCGTGGAAGGCAGAGGGTGGCTGCTAAAGACCCTAGCTACCAGTACGACACGCCCTACAGCTCGGAGGACGAAGCACCAGCACCCAAAGCACGAAAAACACGTGCAAGCAGGGCAATGGCACAGAGGTCATTGGTCTTTCGGGACACTGCCACCATGACCCAGGCCACTGCAACAAGCACTACCACCACCACTGCCACCCCTGCCACCAGTACCAGTGACGCAGGAGGCCGCCCTAGGGCTGCAGAACCTGCGGGGGCAGGCAAAATCAAAGGCACGGGCGTAGGGAAGAGAACCCGTACGCCTGCCACAGTGACCCTGCCACCACCACCACCACCAGCCGCCCCTGGCCCGGCTGCCCCTGCTGCCCCTGCCGCCCCTGCCACCCCTGCTGCCCCTGCCGCCCCTGCTGCCCCTGCCGCCCCTGCTGCCCCTGCCCAAGGAAAAGGGAAGGGGAAGGGGAAGGGGAAAGGGAGAGGGAAAGCGACTGCTGGCCCTGCTGTCCCTGCCGCCCCTGCTGCCCCTGCCCAAGGAACAGGGAAAGAGAAAGGGAAAGGGGCGACAGTCACCACCATCATCTTGCCTGCCTCCAGGCCCACTGCACCACGCATCACTGCCGCCCCTGCCGACGCCGCCCCTGCCGCCGCCCCTGCCGGCCCTTCTGCCCCTGTCCATAAGACGCCCGTGCGTGCTAGAGTGACCAGAAAAACTCTGACACCATCCAAGTACGCCGCCCTGCTGTTTGATGGTGATTCGCAGGGCATTGGCAGCCCTGGTTTCGACGACGACGCCCTAGCACGGGACCAAGGGTGGGGGGATTTGGGAGTGGACAGTGGAAGTGAGTCAGACGTCGGTGACGAGAATGAAGAAGGGCGTCTGTCTAGTGAAGAGGAGGGTGATGATGATGCTGTGTTGTATCGCGAACATGACAGCGATATTTCAGACGCAGAAGCAGACGGAGACGACATTCCGATCCCTGGCATGCCTTCGTTTGAGTAGTCTGACGGGGTCAATTTTGTGCCTGACGTGCCCCAGTTCAATCCTGGGACGTCAGGTACAACTGATGACTGGCCCTGTGACGAACACGCAAACGAAAGCGACTTCTTCCTCGCTGTTTTCGATTTTGAGGCAATGACTTACATCGTTGCCCAAACAAACGCCTACTACAGGTGGGTGTTTGGCAGATTGGACGTCATTTCTCCAAAAGCGAGAATACGAGGCTGGGTGGATACGACTGTGGAAGAATTCATGACGTTTTTTGCCTTGTTGTTCCTCATGCCTCTTTGCAAGAAGCATGTGTTGCAACACTACTGGAAGCACGACCCTCTCATCGCCACCCCAACTTTCAATAAGTTCATGACTCGTGACAGATTTTTGTTGCTGCTAAGATTTATGCACTTTGCAGACAACGAAAATCCTAACAGGATTGACAGGATATGGAAAGTTCGGGATGTGTTCACCATGTTGTTGGAGAGGTATAGGAAATACTTTTACCCCTTCCTCAATTTGGTGATTGATGAGTCGCTCGTGCTCTTCAAAGGACGTCTTGTTTTCAAGCAGTATATCCCCTTGAAAAGGCATAGGTTCGGAATCAAGCTCTTCGTTTTGTGTGACTGTGAAACTGGAATAGTGCTTGACATGATCGTGTATACAGGCACTGACATTGACGAACCGAAAGCCGCTCCCGGTGACCCCATGGGCATGTCAGGTGCCATTGTCAGGAAAATGTTGGCACCTTACCTGGGCAAAGGCCACATCATCTACACTGACAACTGGTATACTTCTGCTCTCTGCCAGTTTCTTCATGACAACCAAACGGGGTCATGTGGGACTGTCAGAAAGACAAGAAAGTTTATGCCTAAGTTCACAGGTAATGTCATTCCTCTTACAGATGCCTCCTCCAGTGACACACCTTCTGAAGACGAACTGGCCCAGGAACACCGCGAGAGGCATGTCCGAAGAAGGCGACGAAAGGGGCAGAAGTACAAGCAGCTTGAAAAGTCCGGGAAAGTGGTAGCCCTGAAGTGGAAGGACAAAAGAGACGTCCACCTGCTTTCCACAGTCCACACAGGTGCCCAGATGGACTCTGGTAAAATCCACTACAGAACCAGGAAGACCATCTATAAGCCCGACATGGTAGTGGACTACACTATGAACATGCGCCTGGTGGACAAGTCTGACTGTCAACTGTCAGGCGTTGAGTGTCTGAGGAAGACTGTGAAGTGGTATCACAAGCTCTTCCTCCACCTAGTTGACATCACGATGCTCAACGCCTACAACTTGTGGTTGGTGAAGAGAGAGATGTCCCCAAACCAGAAGCTAAAATTCCGGGAGTTTGTGTATAACGTGGCATATCAACTCCTGGAGAAGTATGGCACCACCACTCACAGACGTACGGCATGGCGTGGGGATCACGTTCCTGACCGCATCCAGCTGGGTGTCGAAAGACACTACCCAACCAACACCGAGCTGATTGGCACTCGTCACAGGCAGGTGCAGTGCCACGTCTGCAGCTCCAGTGTCAGAAAACCCCACGTCACCAAAGGAGTCACCTCAATGTGTGCGGAGTGCAAAGTTGCACTCTGCTTGGGTGACTGCTTCAGGGACAACCACACATTCAAAAACTACTGAGTGCCGCCCCCTGCCCTGCCCTGCCCTGGACTCGCCCCCTGCCCTGCCCTACCTTACCTGACTTGACCTAATTGATCACGCTACCTCATAATGTAACATATATATTATATAATGTATAAGTTCCAAAGATGTCCCTGTGATATAGCTTTTACATTATATAATTGTATGTTGTTGTTGTTGTTGTTGTTCCCCAAGCTGCCTGGCCGAACAGCCCCAAGGCCCTGAGTAAGGCCAAGGCCATAAACGAGCGCCCCCACAGAACCCTCCCTGCCGACCACAATAAAGCCTGGGTGACCGAAGCCACTCCATGGCGGGGAGCTGAGAGGGTGCGTAAACGCCCGGGAAACCAAAGCCCCACCCAGGGCCCTGTGCCCCTCAGCAATTATGAAGAGAAAGTTGAGGGGCAAAGGAATAATGTGACGCTTTAGCTTCCAATCTTGGTAGATTGGGAGGTCAATCCACGGAAGAGACGCCGTCACTTGAGATCTAGAAAATATATAAGTAAAAGGAACAGTCAGAGTAAGCTAGGGTATGGCAGAGATCGCTCAGGTCTCACTCTGATAGACCAGCCCATCGCTTTCATTATTTAGTTTATAAGTTTCAAAGATTTACATGTAATATGCCTTCTTTTTTTAGTATATCAATATATATGTTTGTTATAGCCTAAGTAATGTGTATATATTTTCTTACCTCAAATGAATTGTACAAAAATAAATATGTTTCAATAAATCCTGTCAAACCTACTAAGATAATAAAATAAAACAATAAAAAAACAAAAAAAACAAGGTCATGTCATTGTATTCTTACAATATGATATATTCTATGAATATTTCATATTGTTTGAATACAATGGCATGATCTTGTAAAAAAAAATGTTTATCAAAATTTATCTAAACAGTATAAAACCTTCCCCATAACCCCCTCTTGGATTCGATCCCACTACCCTACCACACTTTGAGTTTTCCAGTCCGCAACCTTACCAACCATGCCACAGGAGCTCATACCAAATGTCACTCAAAACTTTGTGTCTACAATCGAAATAACAATATTTAGTTTAGTTTAGTTTAGTTTTGTAGATGTTTAGGTGACAATCACCACGGTCGATCTGGGGATCCACCGCTATACAAAAAAAAATGAATTATCCCACCAATTTACGTTTGTAAATTGATGGGATTATCAATTATATCATGCAAAGGTTTATAAAAGTTTGTCTCTGTCAAGAATTAGTAATTATATAACTTTATTCTGTCAAAAATTGCCCAAACACTCAGCAAAATTGCCCCTCTCAGTGTGACTCCAGTCATTATCACACGGTCAAGCGGTCACTGGGTGACCCTTGCTGCTCTCTCCAGCCACAGCAGCTCTCTCTGGGAACAAAATTTGTATAAATACAATAATGCATAAAATACTCTTCACAAATACATTTGTATTGTATAATATTGTAAATAATAGTGAATAATAACTGTGTGGGTGTCGAAAATTGCTCAACCATCTTTCTTATGTCTCGCCTACGCCCTTACGCATGTATATTGGATTATACATAGTCATGACTGTCATACAAATACTTGCAGTAGGTCTCGAATATACATTTAGATTGCATATTACTTGGAAATAAATAAATGTAAGTTTTCTGGTGGCAATCTACCATTTCGCAAGTGTAAGGCGACACCAGTCTATATTTAGCTCTCTATCAAAAAAGGTTAAGCCGATGTTTACTGACCACCCTCGTTCCTGGTCTATAATATAGTACTTTATTTACAGTCAATGGCCTACATATTTCTGTGGTACTTCACATGTGTCTAAAATGCAATGTCTGCTTGCATAAAAATGCAATTCGGAAAGCCATTTATACGTACGACATACGCATTCAGGACTCATGTTATTGTAGACCTCTGTGTGGCAACGAACCCCAGACACCTGGTAGACATAAGGTTCAAAATACCAAGACAACCATACGCCTCGGGCACCTCCACAATTATCACAAAGCTGCGTATCTTTCTAGAGATCTCCCTGCCTTCCCTCTCTCCACGACTCACTCCCTGCCTCCCTCCCACCCACCCTTTTAGGCTTCCGTCTGCTAGAAACTCATTGATAATGTGCGTAAATATCGCATGAATTGGTCTATATGCGGTATATATATTGATATATGGCACGTCTACATACGTACAAGTCTGTATTATAGCATGACAGTGCTCTAAGTACGAGATATAAGTGATATTTATGGTGTAACACACCCTCTCCCCCTTTCATTCCCAGCACAACTCAATCACACCTTGGTTCACGCATAGAAACTCATTGATAATGTGCGTAAATATCGCATGAATTGGTCTATATGCGGTATATATATTGATATATGGCACGTCTACATACGTACAAGTCTTTATTATAGCATGACAGTGCTCTAAGTACGAGATATACGTAATATTATAGCGCAAACCACACTCTCATCTCATAAATTGCCGCCAAACCTCCAACCCATCTTCATTCCCGCCTAAAAATTCTTTGATAATTCCCTTATATATTGCAATTTTTGGTCACTATGAGGCATATTTATTGTTATATGGGTGGCCTACACACGTATACGTACTCTACATAGCCTAAAAGGGATCAAAAAAGGAGATATACGTGATAATACGCGGTAACCCACCCCTTCCTCCCTCTGGTTCTATCCCCTGGGCGCGTGAAAATTCGGCCGGGATATCTCGCCGCTCGATGACAATCTAGCCGTGCGGTGCCATTCGCTCCACATTTTTCAACTACGGACTGTTCCCCCACCCCCCCCCAGACATTTTTTGGGGGGTCAAATATATATGGGCCGATGCACGCAAACATTCCCTACACGCTGATGTACTTTTTATCGAAATTGACAATGGGTCCCAAAATCATCATACATGCGCACAGTATGACCCTGTAAAAAAAAAAATGTGTGCCGCGGAGAGGTTAAGAGTCAGGGGGAAAAAAATCTATTTAAAACACCGGGGGAAAAAAAAAAAAAAAAAAAAAAAATTGCCCCTGGGCCATGCCAAATATCACTCCTCCACCTTCCCCAGTTTCCTCCCCTCCTTCAGTTATCACCTATTTTCCCTGTTATTCCCTTTTCCTGTGGTCTATTTTCGTGCTAACATTAGCGAGTTGGTAGCAGGGCGTTGTCATCACTGTTAGCAAGCGAGTGCAAGAGAGAGAGAGAGAGTATCGATCGACAGTCTCTCTCCAGAGGTGGAGGAAAGTGGTGGGCTGGGAGGTTGCCTCAGCCATACATTGTGTAACTCCCGGCCTGTATCGCCGATTTTGACCATCCAAACGCTGTTTCCACTTGTTTTATTGTTGTAACAGGTTAATACCTTTATAATCAACCTATAATAGGCGCATATGGATAAGTATTAATGCTATTTATGGTAAAATAAATATTTTAGTGATGGGAACAGCTCAAATACGTCAGCACAGGAGTGTGGTGTCTCATACCCCCCATGCGCACTTCAGAGGTTAATGGAGATAAACTTTTTTTACATACGTCGTTTTTTAGCCAGATCACCCGGATACGAGCTCCGTCATTTAGAGAGGCAGCCCGGGCGGGAAGGGTTAAATCACTCGCTTACACAAAATTCGGCAATAACAAAAAAACTATCACCACAGTTTACAAACAATATGTGCTCAGTGATGGATTACGCAAGCCCTGCTTGGGCCGCAAACCTCACTGAAACACCACAACACCTTACAGACCATACAGAACAACGCACTAAGATTAGCACAGGCTTCACAGCTACTACACAAACCACAAACACAAACCACATACTGTACATAAAGAAACAAAAACCCTCGAAGTCAAAGATCACCTAGACATGCGAAGCACAAAAACACTTGCTGCAGCCTCCATAAACCCACCATCCACTACACTACTTGGCAGAACATCCACACACACCTAGGAAGATCAAAACAACTCCCTGCACACGTTATCTTCCAGAAATACTGCCATCACTCCCCCCCCTCGTCCACCACAAACCAGCTTCCAGAAACACAATCACACTCATATTACTCGCCGCTCTATCCAAGCAGCGACCCCACCGCCTGCCACTTCGGTGGTGCAGTGAGCCTCTGTAGCAGTTACAGTAATTTCTTGTTACTGCCTTATTGTAGCACGGTTAAGGCTGGTGTAGTGCGGATTCGCCAGGTGCAAGTGCTTCAGTGGGACTTTATTGAATCTTGCTGAGACATTGTTAGCACTATACCAACATCGGCCACTGTGATGACATGATGGGGCTGTGTTGTGGCAAGTCTTTATTGTACTGTACTACAGTAAAAAGGACTGAAACAACACTCTCTGTGGATGAACTTGCATGTATGTATGCACGACCCCCCCAATATCGACCTCTCAGAATCAACACTCCCCCAGGAGGACAGAGTCCACTAGACTGCACTACAGGCATCATCCAGCTCTCCTCAGCTACCAGGGGAGTCTATATGAGTCTGATGAGTCCCTGGCTGATGGCTGTCCAGGCTGCAACACATAATGGAAGACTGCATTAAACCCAATCATGCACGCCAACAACGCAACATACACTCGATGAGGGTTTTGTGGGAACACCTGGTTCCGGCTAAGGCATTCCTCAGGGACTCGGGACTGTTTGGCCAGGTACTCTAGGGTACAATAACAACCCTGTACACCTGGAACATTACAATATTACTAAACATTTACCAAAATATTAATGACAGTACTAATATGGTAGGAGGAGTATAAGCTAAATAAAACATGTCACCCATTGTTTAGTTTTAATTACCATAATTCCATATACAAACAGGCTATATACAAGCAATATACCTGTACCTAAATACTGTATATATACAGTGGGTGGAATGACAAAGTAATTGTCTATCATGCTTTTATTTCCATAAATTAACTTTGTACAGATTGAAGTGTATTGAGTATCAATGGCATAAGCTGCCAAGTTGGGGAATAGAGAAATGGCTTCTAAAACTTTGTAATTATCTGTCAGAACCATCATCCTTATCAACATTGTAGAATACACTATTTGTCATCTCCATATGTTTACCATTAAAATTATAAAAAAATATTGGCACTAGATCTGTTTATGGTCCTTTAACCCATTGGCTGCGGCTATGTTTGGGCTATTTAGGGCATATTCAGGCACTCCTGAATGATAAATCAAGCATCTGCATTAAATGAACTGTATTCTGCCGAAAACTAGGCGAACATAGCTTCAAAATGAGACCAGAACGGGCCCCGTACGTGGTCTGGTTCACCCGCAGCGGTGCCAGTAAAACGCGAGAAACCCGCTAATTGGTAGCACTCGCTCGCTTGGCTATACTGTTGAGAGAGACAGAGAGAGACCCGCGCGAGACACAGCCTAGCTCAGTGAGCCGCTCAGTGCTCTGAGGAACGGAGGTGGGCCCCTCACGCTCCCGCCCACTGACACTCGATTTTTACGTTTTTTACAGGCTTTTAAAGCCTGGAAATTGCTGTAACTTGCCAAAACATTCCAGAACGTCACCCGCAGCCAAAGGGTTAATATAAATATCACATGAAGGAAATACAATGTGGATGGACATGCAATCAATGCACATCTTGTTTATCTCTTATTTTAACCCCCCCAGACAGAAATAGTTAACTTACTGACGAGGAGGCGGACGACACGGTACTATTTATTAGTGGCCCCTCCATCATTGACGAACATGCCTATTACATAAGGCATCCTCTTCAAACACTAATCCGCCGTAGTTTGAATCTACCGCGCAGAGCATTTAAAAACTGAGGAGCCTTCATCATGAGCGCACGCGACCTCACTCATGGCTTCAGTCATTATGAATTGGGTTCTCACTACGAAAAAACTTCGTAAAAAATAAAAACAAAAAGAAAATAAGAATAACTATCCAATAAGCTTTCCATCATATCGTGGATGTACTTGTGTGGATTTCTGACCAGACGCTGAATCAGGCGTCATTCCTCCTTCTTTGCTCTGCGCTCAGCCTGCCCGGACGTTCCTTTCAGGCTCCGCTGGTTCCGCATTCGTGGCGTCCCTAGTGAGTTTTTTCTCATTTGTTTACTCTGGGATGTATCGAGTAAGGTTAGGATAGGCGTAGCAGGAGTGTCCTGGGCTGGTTGCCCGCAGTGCAATGTATTTTGGGTCGTATGTATGGGGCATCTATTTCGGATGTACCCTCGTGGTCCTGTTGTGGACACGTGAACTTTTCACAGTTTGGTTTAGTTGGTGATGCAGGCGGCTTTCATTACGCGTTAATAATTGCTGCCTTTTATCCTTCTGATGAGGTGAGCTGTGTGTTTGCTGACGTTCCCAGCGTATTTTTCTTCACTTAGTGAAGTTTTTTCTGGGTCCGTGTCAGGCTTCCCGGGGTTGGGAAGTTATCGCTTCGGTGGTGTGTTGGCGGTGGTTCCTGTTGTGATATTCCAGTGTGTGTTTATATTTCAACTATTTTCATGCCGTCTACCTAGGCCTAGCCAGCCGCTCGTAGCTTTGCCACATGTCTAGTGTTATTATTTATTTTATAAATATGCCCTACTGTGTCATGTGTATCCGGGTTTTAGTTGTGTATTGGCTAATTCCTCGGACTATATTTGTTTCCTGGTTTAGTTGTGTATTGGCTAATTCCACGGATTATGTTGTGACCTTGGTTAGTCGTGCGTGTCTCTCCTTGTGTCGTATTGTTCAGATGGTGTCTGTTCAGGGTGGGGTTTGCCTTCCGGCGGGTTTTTCTCGGTTTCACCGTGAAAAATCCTGACCGATGAGCAGTGTTAGGCCACACGTGGTTGTTAACACTGGCTGGTTCCCCGGCGAGGGGAGGTGTCTGTGGCTCTCCAGGACTGCGTATCTGTGGGTGCCTGGTTTCAGGCCTCCTTTATAATTCCCGGCGGGATGGCTGTACCCATCCTTACATATATATTTAGTTATATATAAAGAAACGACGTTCGTGAGAACACTCGTTTTTTATAGGTTTTTCTACCTGGTTTACGACAAACCACGGGGAAAACCTAGCTGTTGTTTAGGCGTTCCTCCCCGGCGATCTTTTACAAAGTAGTGGGGTCAGGAACTTGTGGGGTTAACTTTTAGACTTCTCACCCGGCGGGTGCACCTTAGCAGGGTGGGATAAAACGACTTAGGTCTCTTATAGTTAACCAATCCATGTGAGTGATACTCTGTGTATCGCTGCCTTTACTCTTACGGCATTTGAAGGATCAGTGAGGTTTAACCAAATCGATTTCCACACCCGGCGGGTGTCCCTAAGTAAAGGAACTAAGGAATTTATAAACAAATTCAATTTCGATTAACCTTAATTGGGTGATACTTTCAGTATCGCCGCCTTCTAATTTTACGACGATCGTTTGGGACAATTCGTTAAAAAATCAGATCTCGTATATTCCTGCCCTGGGCTATTCTACTAAAATATTTCAAGGGCCGGCGTCTTTATGAGGGGGGGCTTTGTTACAAAATTGAATCTTGAGACAGTCACCACCTCCTACAGACTATTAGTGCCATACTGGACCATTATATCAGAGGGTATTCTTCATGTTCTTAGCTAAGAAGACTTGTTTAGCCTCTTTATACCCAGCCGCGTGGCGAGATGTGTTAGCTGTGTCTTTGCATCCCGTTACCCGGCGGGTTATTAACACTTGTATGCGAACACTTGGGTTAACCTTATGAGCATTAATTCCTGGAAATTTTCTTTATTTTTCCAGAGCTGAGCTCCGGCGGACCAATACAGACCCGGCGGTAGTTCCTCTCACCAGTCTGTCATGGCTAATGTGACCCCAGTTTTTGCCCTGTGCATTACCCCTACTTGCGCGGGTATCCCAATTTTTGCACATACCCTTTGCATAAGGTGTGTTAGATGTCTAGACCGTTCAAGGGGTCTCTGGGTTACACGTAATTGTTCTTTTTGCTCCCAATTAACCAATAAAGTCCTGTGTGACAATGACAAGACCGCGGCGGTAGCGTTGAGAGAGGTCAGACAACAAATGTCGGCCTACACTACCATTGTCGCACATAAGTCACTTCAATGTGACAACGTCCCACTTTGGGATAAGTTGCTGTCAGAGCACCCTCCCCCTAAACGTACCTCTAGAGTAAGGGGTTTTAAGCCGACAGAGACTAGCCGGGTTTCTGTATCGTCTGTGGAGACGTTTAAACGCCCGAGAGAGCCTACTCCCCCGGCAGCCACCTCCTCGTCGCAGGCGAGATCGAGGTCAAGGTCACCCCTCAGACAACGGTCTTCAAGTCGGGCCTCTTCCCCGGCTAGTAAGAAGTGCAAGACTGAAGCTTCCCCCAGGGGCCATGGTGGTGATTCTTCCAAACCTAGGTCCAGTTCGCGGTCACACCGTAGCCACAAATCCTCCAAAAAGGATTCCCATAAGAAGTCCTCTCGACATTCTTCTAAGTCTAGTGCATCTCATCGTACCTCTACACCTGACAATGTTTCTGTTACAGCCTCAGAGTATAGTGAAGCGCCTGTCCCTAAACAAGATTTACCTATTGATATTTTAACCCTAGAAATGGAGAGTTCAGGATATTCAATAATTGAGAATGTTTCAGACTCTCAAGAGAGCGTAGGCCAGAGCCTCGGTGTTTGGCGATTTGCTCAGCCAGGGTCTGTCCATCCACGTCCGACTCATACGAGTCACACAGTAGCCGATGTCCACAGGGACGCGGCGACCCCATCCTCTATCCCTGATTTATCTTGGAAACAAGGTGCCCCTGCCTCGGCGGGGTCTTCTCAGGAGGATCGGGAGGAACAAGATGAAGTGTCATTAATTTCAGATAGGGAAGGACAAGGGTCAGGCTCAGGCCTGGACGCCGCCCATGATAATACTAATTCACCTGAAAGTTCTGCACCTAACCAGTTTGTTACAGCACAAGAAATTGATGGGTTACTTACTCATGCTCTATCAAAATTCTTTAATCAACAACGAGAAAACCCCACAATGGACTTGGGGGCTCCCTTGACAGGTTCTGCGGTACGGCCTCTGATAACGTCAATCGATTTATCTAAGATTCCTAACCCTCCTACTCTGTCACCGGCAGGGAGCTCTAAGCCAGCTACGGCGGCATTCACTACGTCAAATGTCAGGGTCATTACGGATGTTAATCCACCCCCTCTAGACAAAGCGCCTCTTAGAAAGGTAGCTATGCCCCTGCTTTATGGGCCAGACGAGTCATGGGTCCCTTTGAACCCCTCTAAGCCAGAGCTTGCCCAGCCTACCTTGTCAGGGGAACTCCCGGTACCACGTGAGTGGTTTATCCAGGGAAATAAGTCTAAGAAATTAAGGGCATTGGATGCCTTGGGTAATGTTTTGGACGTAAATATCAAGGCTATACCTAGTTATTATTATCAGGATTATTTTGTTTATGCATCTAAGCCTGCTTTACCCCCTGCCTCAGCTTCAAAACTTTTTTCAGACTGGTCTAAGCTGGATGGGTTTAATGATATTAAGGCTCTGTTGGCTATTACTCCTGAACTAGATTTACAGACCGTCACAGACGAGACAGCTAATCCAGTGTTGAAGGTGGGACAGTTAGGACCAGGACCTTGGGTGGATTGGGAGGTAGAGGCTCAAAACTTTGCAACCACTTTCACTTCTAAATCTTCCCACCAGATCCCTCAGGATACACATTCATGGTTCTCAATGCCGGTAGGTTCTGCCGGCGGAGTTCCGTCAGCTTTATTTTCCTTTTTAGCTGCCCCTAAGATTAATCTTTGTGAACTAAAGGAACCATTCATTACCCCTACCCCTTCTCACCTAGACAGAGAATTTAGGCTAAGGGGAAAAGCTTTCCGCCTGTTTTCACAGTACATAGTTTCTCAACAGGTGGCTAAGTCTTTACTCAGGTCTACTCAGGCAATCGCAGACGCGGATGCTCGAAGATCAGTTGAATTATCCCGGCGTCTGATTCTTCAGTCGTCAATTCAATCCTTAGGTGACATACGCACAGCCTTACTTGAGGCGGTGCGAGCACGACAGGATCTTAGAATGTCATTAGTTCGCAAGCTGCCTGATCGCATTGCTAACCAGGTGGTAATGTCCCCAGTACTTACACCTTCTTTAATGTCCCCTGATGTATGGCGAACAGTGTTTAACATGGCACAGGCCGTGAAGCACAGTCCCGCACAGGCTAAGAACATGTCAATATCATTTTAAATCATGTCAAAACTCTAGGCTTCAAGGTAAATCTGGTAAAGTCAAACCTTGTTCCCTCAAGAGTAATTCAGTGGATAGGGCTGGTCTGGGACACCGCCGCTCTCACTCTGAGTCAGAGTGTGGACAATCGCAACAGGTTTCGCAGGAAACTGTTCAGGTTTCTTCACAGTCTGACTACGACACGAAGAGTCTGGGAGTCTCTGGTCGGCTCTCTCAACTGGATTCAGCTAACTGTCAAGTTGGGCCGGTTGAAAGTAAAACGATTAATATTGGAGGGCAACAAATATTTCCCACTCTTACCGGCGGGAAAATTATGGCCCATACCAAAATTAATCCACACCTTACTAGCGGTCTGGGCGAAGAGGGAAACATTGCACTCAATCATGTCATGGACCTCTCCTCCTCCAACGGTATGGGTAGACACGGATGCGTCAGGCACCATAGGGTGGGGATTTCAGTCAAATCAGGGGCACCAGGGTCAGGGACTTTGGTCCCACTTAGAAATCTCTCACATAAATGTCAAAGAGTTACTAGTCCCATTGTATTTCCTTCAGGCTCACGGCCCGGCGTTACGGGGCAAGTCAGTGGCCTTCAGAATGGACAATCTGAATGCAGTTCACTGTATTCAGAAACAAGGGTCAACGAGGTCAAGGAAGTTGCTACTCGTGTCGGAAGAGATTTTTGTTCTAGCCACCAGTCTAGATATTTATCTTCACGCATCTTATCTCCCAGGCGTAGCGAACGTCTGGGCAGACGCTCTGTCCCGGAGACAGAGCACGACAGTAGAATGGGAGCTCAAGCAACCCATTTTCGACCTAATGATTGCGGAGCTCTCCCATCCACAAGTGGATCTTTTGCATCCGAGGAGACTCACAAGCTCCCTCTATACCTCACCCGCCGGACGATAACGCCGGCAGGGGGGCCAGACGCCCTAGTGACAGACTGGAACAGATGGAGCTCCATCTATCTGTTTCCACCGCCAGATGCGTCACTAATGTGCCACGTAGTGAACAAACTACGAGTTTATCGAGGCTTAGTCTCGCTAATCGCGCCCCTGTGGCCAGCGCAGGTGTGGTGCCAGCAGTTAATAATGTGGTGCCCGGACCCGGTATCGCTCCCGGTCGGGTACTTCCACTTAGACACGATTGGCAACCTAGAGACCTCGCTGACTTTTGCATTATGGACATTCAGGAGGCCAAGTGGCTAGCACCATACGGTAGGGATGTGACCAATAAATTGCTCAATCAATATACTCAGTCTACTAAGCGACAATATCAATCTCATTGGAAAGCTTTTCTTCTTGGATTGTTAGAACGGAACAAACTGTACCCTCAGTGGCATTGGTTTTTAATTACTTGAACTATCTGTTTGAGCAGAAACGTTTATCTGTGGTTACTTTGAAGAATCACTTAACTGCGATTAGAGTGCCCTTTTTCGACCTTACAGGTCTATCCATACCGGTGGCGGAGGAAACAGGATTTATGAGAGCGTGTTTTAAACTCCGCCCACCTCCCCGTCAGCTCATGCCTACTTGGTCTCTGGACAAAGCTTTGTCTTTACTTCATTCTCGTCTGTATCAAAATACTGCAGACTTTGCTTTAATCTTAAAGAAGGCAGTTTTCCTTGTGGCTTTGGCCACCGGAAACAGAGTGTCTGAGCTGGCGGCGATGAGCAACACACCTAATTGTCTTAGGTTTGGTAGACTTAATGATTCAATTTCCATTGCACCCTCCCCGGCGTTTGTAGCCAAGAATGAGCATAGTGCACACGTGTTTTCTGAATTCACGGTGCCGGCGTTAAAAAGGGGAAAGGTGCATCATAATTTATGTCCAGTGCAAGCTCTAACCAAATATTTAAGAATAGCTCCTCATAACCCCCAAGGTGCTTTATGGGTAGCGAGTACGGGTAAACGCTTACTTAAACGGCGATTAGCCTCTCTTCTAGTAGAAGTCATTAAAGAGAGTAATCCCGGCGTTGTGGGTAGGGCCCACGATTTACGCAAGTGGGCGGCCTCTTTACGTTTCCTGAAAAACTTTTCAGTTGAAGATATTGCGTCCACACAGTTGTGGGCGTCTAATCATACGTTTCTCTCTAGATACTTGTCAGTTGCTCTAGACAAACCTTCCTTACCATGTATAGCTTTAAGGCAGAGGGTCTAGGTGGCCCTGCAGTCACTTATGTTTATTTTCAAGGAAAGGGGGGGGGGGGGGTGCAGTCAGTTGACATAGGACACCCTAGACCCCGCCGGAGTATGAGAACTGTGATACAATTTAAGGTTGAAATGTGATATGAAAATTTCTCTGAGAGAATTTGTGCTAGTACAAAGTTTAGTACAAAACAACGGTGTTGTTATAGTAGTTTTAGCTGCGAAAGCAATGTAACATTAGTTCAATGGAGTTCATTAGCAATTGATCTCCACATGTATTTTGGGGTTTATGATGTGCACATATAAACTTATAACTTATTATTTGTCACCACTCGTTGAGTGGGGTGCCTTTTGTAACTACAGATCTGTGTTCAGAATCTTCAGGGTTACCTATTTTTGTCAGGCAGGCTTCTTTGAAGCACGCACCTGCCTGAACCCCCTTTTTCTTGTATATTTCCGGCCTACGCCGTATTAAATACATTTTTCAAAAGTAAGAATACTATGTGGTTGTTTTTATTATCTGCTTTTCTAGAGTTATGATATGATTACGAATGTCCCCCTCCAGTCTTAGATATCAGGCATGTTCGTCAATGATGGAGGGGCCACTAATAAATTATAGGTTTGACTCCTGTAAGGAGATTAGGAAAACCTAATATTTAGTAGTGGCCCCGTAATCATTGACGACTGGGGCCCTCCCGACCGTCCCCTTCCCATTCGTTGATGTATTAAGGATTTTGGTTTACTTGATATGTCAGTGAAGGAGGAATGACGCCTGATTCAGCGTCTGGTCAGAAATCCACACAAGTACATCCACGATATGATGGAAAGCTTATTGGATAGTTATTCTTATTTTCTTTTTGTTTTTATTTTTTACGAAGTTTTTTCGTAGTGAGAACCCAATTCATAATGACTGAAGCCATGAGTGAGGTCGCGTGCGCTCATGATGAAGGCTCCTCAGTTTTTTAAATGCTCTGCGCGGTAGATTCAAACTACGGCGGATTAGTGTTTGAAGAGGATGCCTTATGTAATAGGCATGTTCGTCAATGATTACGGGGCCACTACTAAATATTAGGTTTTCCTAATCTCCTTACAGGAGTCAAACCTATAATCCCCACAACTGTTAAAATCTCACTGAGGGACCGTTAGAAGTCGGAGGAACTTGGGGTTGCCACCATTCGACAGATTTTGATCTAACTTACCTAATTTACTGAGTTCAATATGACACTAGATCGTCATATAACTTATTACAGAGGTATTAAGATAAGTTGATATGACGCTCTAGCGTCATACGAGTATTTTGGCAAAACCATCATATGACGCTCTAGCGTCATATGAGACGGAGTGTTAAGTACCTGGTTATATCTATACCTCTTGACAGCTATCACTGATTAGGGAACTTCTTTCATAAATAGTTACCCAGTAATGGTTCTACCAAATTGTTCAATTATGTAAAAGAATCCAAGACAGAAATTTTGATTCTCGTACATCAGAAGTGCGAATGTCCTTTTTTTTTTAAACCCCTACCCCCACGCCCAAATACTGTATATATATATATATATATATATATATATATAAAATTAAACTGTATGTATGTATATATATATATATATATTTATTAGTGGCCGAACATTGGCCATCATTGACGAACATGCCTATTACATAAGGCATCCTCTTCAAACACTAATCCGCCGTAGTTTGAATCTACCGCGCAGAGCATTTAAAAACTGAGGAGCCTTCATCATGAGCGCACGCGACCTCACTCATGGCTTCAGTCATTATGAATTGGGTTCTCACTACGAAAAAACTTCGTAAAAAATAAAAACAAAAAGAAAATAAGAATAACTATCTAATAAGCTTTCCATCATATCGTGGATGTACTTGTGTGGATTTCTGACCAGACGCTGATTCAGGCGTCATTCCTCCTTCTCTGCTCTGCGCTCAGCCGGCCCGGACGTGTCTCCCCACGCTCCGCTGATTCCGCATTTGTTGCGTCCCTAGTGAGTTTTTTCTCATTTGTTTACTCCGGGATGTATCGAGTAAGGTTAGGATATGCGTAGCAGGAGTGTCCTGGGCTGGTTGCCCGCAGTGCAGTGTATTTTGGGTCGTGTGTTTGGGGCATCTATTTCGGATGTACCCTCGTGGTCCTGTTGTGGACTTGTGTTCGTTTCACAGTTGAGTTAGCTTGTGATGCAGGCGGCTTTCATTACGCGTTAATTATTGCTACCTTTTATCTTTCTGATGAGGTAAGCTTTGCTTACTGACGTTCCCAGCGTATTTTTCTTCACTTAGTGAAGTTTTTTCTGGGTCCCGAGTCAGTCTTCCCTTTGCCGGAAGTATTTGCTACAGTGGTGTGTTGGCGGTGGTTCCTGTTGTTATATTTCCAGTGTTTTGTGTATATTTCAACTTTTATGATGCCGTCTACTTAGGCCTAGCCAGCCGCTCGTAGCTTTGCCACATGTACAAGTGTTATTGTTTATTTTTATAAATATGCCCTACTGTGTCATGTGTATCCGGGTTTTAGTTGTGTATTGGCTAATTCCTCGGACTATGTTTGTTTCCTGGTTTAGTTGTGTATTGGCTAATTCCACGGATTATTGTGTGGACTTAGGCTAGTCGTGCGTGGCTTTCCTTCGTGTCCGTTGTTCGTTCAGATGGTGTCTGAACGGGGTGGGTTTCCTTCCGGCGGGTTTTTTCTCGGTTTCACCATGAAAAAAACCCGGCCGAGAGCCGTGTTGGGCCACACGTGGTTTCAACACAGGCTTGTGTCCCCGGCGATGAGGTGTCTGTGGCTCTCCAGGACTGCGTCTCCTGTGTTGGTGCCTGTTTTCAGGCTCCCTTTGATTCCCGGCGGAATGGCTGTACCCATCAAAAAACATTGTTCATGCGAACATATGTTATGAAGTTTTTCTACCCGGTTTTACAAACCACAAGAAAAAACCTAGCTGTTGTGAAGGGCTTTCCTCCCCGGCGATCTTTTACAAAGAAGTGGGGACAGGAACTTATGGGGTTAACGTTTTGACATCTCACCCGGCGGGTGTGCCTTGGTAGGGTGGGATGAACAACTAAGTCATTCAGTTAGTTAACCGATCCCTTTTAAGTGATACGTTATGTATCGCCGCCTTTACACTTACGGCGATTGAAGGTTAATTGGGGGTTAACATTGTTTTTACACCCGGCGGGTGCTCCTAAGTGGAGGTAATAAGGAATTTACAATTCAATTTCGATTTAACCACTTATTTTAGGGATACGTATAGGTATCGCCGCCTTCTTACTTACGGCGATCTTTTTGTGACAATTCGTTAGAAATCAGATCTCGTATCAGCCTGCCCTATGTTATTCTACTAAAATATTTCAAGGGCCGGCGTCTTTATGGGGGGTTGTTTTTGTTCCAAAATTGAATCTTGAGACAGTCACCACCAGAAAGACTATAAACGCCATGCTGGACCGTTATATTATTGTCAGAGGGTATTCTTCACTTTCTTAAAAAGATATGTTTAGATATTCTGAGCCCCGCCGCGTAGCGAGCTGTGATCGTTGTGTCATTACATCTCGTTACCCGGTGGGTTATTAACACTTGTGTGCAAACATGTTGGGTTAACCTTATGAGCATTAATTCCTGGAAAAAAAATTTTTTTTCCAGAGCTGGGCTCCGGCGGACCAATACAGACCCGGCGGTAGTTTTCCCCACCAGTCTCTGTCATGGCGACCTTGGCCCCAGTCTTTGCTTTATGCACTACCCCTACCTGTGCCGGTATCCCTATTTTTGCGCATACTCTTTGCATAAGGTGTGTTAAATGTCTAGACCGTTCAAGGGGTCTGTGGGTCATGTGTAATTGTTCTTTTTGCTCCCAATTAACTGTAAAGGTCCTATGCGACAATGATAAGACCGCGGCGGTCGCGTTAAGAGAAGTGAGGCAACAGATGTCAGCATACACTACGATTGTTGCTCATAAGTCACTTCAATGTGACAACGTCCCTCTTTGGGATCGATTGCTCTTTGAACACCCTCCCCCTAAACGTTCCTCTCGAGTCACTTGTCATAAGCCGGCGGAGACTGGTCAGGGTTCTGTGTCTTCTGCTGCTACTCCGAAACGTCCAAGAGAGCCTACACCCCCGGCATCCGCCTCCTCGTCTAGGGCGAGATCTCGGTCTAGGTCACCTCTCAGACGCCAGTCATCTAGTCTTGCCTCTTCACCATCGAGTAAGAAGAGTAGGACGGAAAGTTCCACCAGTGGTCACGGCGATGAATCCTCCAAATCAAAGAGTAGTTCAGTCACACCGTAGCCATAAATCTTCCAAAAAGGATTCCCATAAACGAAAAACCTCCCTACATTCACCAGCTTCTAGTGCCTCTCATCGTACCTCTACCCCAGACAGAGTTTGTGTTAGGTCTCAAGGTTCCAGTGCGGTGCCTGTCCCTAAAGAGGATTTACCCATTAATATTTTAACCCTGGAAATGGAGAGTTCAGGGGGATCAGTGATTGAGAATGTTTCAGACTCCCAAGAGAGTGTAGGCCAGGGCCTCGGTGTTTGGCGATTTGCTCAGCCAGGGTCTGACCACCCACTTCCGACTCAAACGAGTCACACAGTAGCTGACGTCCACAGGGACGCGGCGATCCCATCCTATATTCCTGACTTATCTTGGCAGCAAGGTACCCCAGCTTCGGCGGGGTCTTCTCAGGAGGATCAGGAGGAGAAAGACGAGGTTTCAATAATTTCGGAGATGGAAGGGCAAGAGTCAGGTTCAGGCTTAGACGCCGCGCAGGATATTAATGATTCACCAGTAAGTTCATCATCAACTCAATTTGTCACTGCGCAGGAAGTTGAAGGGCTACTTAGTCATGCTTTATCTAAATTTTTTGGCCAACAACAGGAAACTCCCACAGTGGACTTGGGGGCTCCCACGACAAGTTCTACGGTACGGCCTCTGATGACTTCTATTGCTTTATCTAAGATCCCTAACCCCCCCACTCTGTCACCATCAGTGGTTACTAGGCCTGCTACGGCGGCATTGACCACTTCGAATGTAAGGGTTATAACGGATGTCAATCCACCCCCTCTAGACAAGGCGCCTCTCAGAAAGGTAGCTATGCCCTTGCTTTATGGACCAGACGAGTCATGGGTCCTTTTGACCCCCACTAAACCAGAGCTCGCCCAACCTACCTTGTCAGGGGAACTCCCAGTACCGCGTGAGTGGGTCATCCAGGGCAATAAATCAAAGAAATTAAGGGCCCTGGATATTTTGGGAAATGTACTAGATGAAAACATCAAGGCTATACCTAGTTATTATCACCAAGACTATTTTGTGTAAGCTACTAAGCCAGCTTTACCCCCTGCCTCAGCTTCAAAATTGTTTTCAGACTGGTCTAAGCTGGATGGGTTTAATGACATTAAGACTCTGTCAGCTCTCACTCCTGAACTTGATTTGCAAACCGTCACAGACGAAGCAGCTAATCCAGTCTTGAAGGTGGGGCAGTTGGGTCCAGGACCTTGGGTAGATTGGTAGATAGAGGCTCAAAACTTTGCAACCACATTTACTTCCAAATCTTCCCACCAGATCCCCCAAGATTCTCATTCGTGCTTCTCCATGCCGGTATGTTCTGCCGGCGGAGTCCCGTCAGCTTTGTTTTCTTTCCTAGCTGCCCCTAAGATTAATCTTTGTGAGCTAAAAGACCCTTTCACTACCCCTACCCCAACTCACCTAGACCGAGAATTTAGGCTAAGGGGGAAAGCTTTTCGCCTGTTTTCTCAGTACATAGTGTCTCAACAGGTAGCTAAGTCTTTACTTCGGTCCACTCAGGCAATCGCAGACGCGGATGCCAGAAGATCGGTTTAATTATCCCGGCGACTGCTACTCCAGTCGTCAATCCAATCTCTAGGCGACATACGCACCGCCTTACTTGAGGCGGTACGAGCAAGACAAGATCTCAGAATGTCTTTAGTTCGCAAACTGCCTGATCGCATTGCGAATCAGGTGGTCATGTCACCAGTGCTTACTCCCTCGTTAATGTCCCCTGAAGTGTGGCGAACGGTATTCAATATGGCACAGGCCTTTAAACAAAGTCCCACCCCTTCTAAGAAACCTGCCTTTAACTTCCCCAAACCCAGGCCAACCGCTAAAGCTCAGCCAGGGGGATCTAAGCCCTTTCTTCTGCCTAAGTCCTCCCACTCCCCCCAAGGTCAGTACAGGCATAGACAGAGTAAGTTTTCAGGTCAGAGAGGACGCGGCCATAATAAGCCAGGTCAGGGCCAGTCTTCGGCCAACACCAACCAGCCGGCGAAGCGTCCAGCACCACCAACCCCACCACCAAAAAACTAAAGTCTCTCTCACTCCCGGTGCCAACCTAAAGGCCGGAGGACCCGAGGGTAGTACAGCCGGCGAACCCTTGTCTGCTAACTGGGTCGTTCCGAACGTGTCACCAAGCATGGCCGTTAAACACTTGGGCACGGATGGTGGCACGCAAAGGCATCACTTGGCAGTGGCTCCGGCGACCTCGCTTACGTCAGCCGACAACGGCGAATTTTGTTGCTTTAGAGGTGGAGTCACTGGTCCAGGAAATGATTGCCAAGAATGTCATCATCCCGGTCCCCCCAAATTACCCTGTATTCACGTCCAAACTATTTTTGGTTCCCAAAAGGGACAGTGTTCAGATGAGACCAGTCGTAGACCATATAGACCATATAGGAGAAAGAGAGGGGATATGATAGAGACTTTTAAGATAGTGTCAGGAAAGTACGATGAGGATGTGTGTGAAGGTATCTTCTTGATGCGGGAGGGAACAAGAACGAGAGGACACTCTAAGAAAATTTACAAAGAAAGAAATAGGCTTGAGAAGGCGAAGAACTCATTTTGTGATAGAGTGGTAAATGAGTGGAACGCACTGCCCCAGTATGTAGTCGATTCCGAATCAATAAGGGAGTTTGAAAGTAATCTTGATAAAGCATGGGGAAGACAAGATTTGAAGTTTGATTATAAAACAAAAATACAGAATAGTAAAAATGTTGCGTCTGCTACCGCCGCCGCCAACACCGTGAACGACCGCAGCAGTGCAAGCACTGGTACTGAGCTGGATACACAGGCATAGTTTGCCTTTTTCCAGAGGATCTACTGTAAGAAACTGTAAGTAGACCTGTCTTATCTGAACCTTCACATTCACAACGAGTCTTTCAGAATGTTAACAGTACACCAAATCAGGCTAACACTTCCGCCGGGAGGTTGGATGTGTTCACTAGACCTGACAGACGCCTATTGGCACGTATCGGTCAACAAAAGATTTCAAAGGTTTTTGGCCTTACGGATCAGGCACCAAAATTTTGTTTTTCAAAGGATGCCGTTCGGTTTGAACCTAGCACCTCGATTATTCACGAAATTAGTCCGGCAAGCCCTGATGCCATTGTTAAAACAAGGGATCAGAGTGTTGTGGTACCTAGACGACTGGCTGGTGGTGGCAGAGACACAACAATTATGCATCAAACATGTCAACATAATTTTAAATCATGTCAAAACTCTAGGGTTCAAGGTAAATCTGGTAAAGTCAAACCTTGTTCCCTCACGAGTAATTCAGTGGATAGGGCTGGTCTGGGACACGGCCGCTCTCACTCTGAGTCAGAGTGTGGACAATCGCAACAGGTTTCGCAGGAAACTGTTCATGTTTCTTCACAGTCTGACTACGACGCGGAGGGTCTGGGAGTCTCTGGTCGGCTCTCTCAACTGGATTCAACTAACTGTCATGTTGGGCCGGTTGAAAGTAAAACGCTTAATATTGGAAGGCAACAAATATTTCCCACTCTTACCGGCGGAAAATTATGGCCCATCCCGAAATTAATCCACACCTTACTAGCGGTCTGGGCAAAGAGGGAAACGTTGCACTCAATAATGTCATGGACCTCTCCTCCACCAACGGTATGGGTAGACACGGATGCGTCAGGCACAATAGGTTGGGGATTTCAGTCAAATCAGGGGCACCAGGGTCAGGGGCTTTGGTCCCACTTAGAAATCTCTCACATCAATGTCAAAGAATTACTAGTCCCCTTGTATTTCCTTCAGGCTCACGGCCCTGCGTTACGGGGCAAGTCGGTGGCCTTCAGAATGGACAATCTGAACGCAGTTCACTGTATTCAGAAACAAGGATCAACGAGGTCAAGGAGGTTGCTAAACGTGTCGGAAGAGATTTTTACTCTAGCCAACAGACTAGACATTTATCTTCACGCATCTTATCTCCCAGGCGTAGCGAACGTCTGGGCAGACGCTCTGTCCCGGAGACAGAGCACGACAGTAGAATGGGAGCTCAAGCAACCCATTTTCAACCTAATGATTGCAGAGCTCTCCCATCCACAAGTGGATCTGTTTGCGCCCGAGGAGACTCACAAACTCCCTCTATACCTCACCCGCCGGACGAAAACGCCGGCAGGGGGGCCAGACGCCCTAGTGATAGACTGGAACAGATGGAGCTCCATCTATCTGTTTCCACCACCAGATGCGTCACTAATGTGCCACGTAGTGAACAAACTACGAGATTATCGAGGCTTAGTCTCACTAATCGCGCCCCTGTGGCCGGCGCAGTTGTGGTACCAGCAATTGAAAACGTGGTGCCCGCACCCGGTGTCGCTCCCGGTCGGGTATTTCCACTTAGACACGATTGGCAACCTAGCGACCTCGCTGACTTTTGCATTATGGACATTCAGGAGGCCAAGTGGCTAGCACCATACGGTAGAGATGTGACCAATAAATTATTAAATCAATATACAGTGGGATCTCCAATCTCGATCATAATTGGTTCCCACAAATACCGATCGAGATTCGAAATATCGAGATGCGAAGTTAACTTCTTATGGGGAAAAATACAATCGGTTCCAGCCACTTGCCGACTAACCTACATCAAATCTGTCAATTTTCACATTTGCCCCCCCACAATCACATGCAATATATAATATGTTAAAATAGATAAAATGAATAATGAAAGAGTTTTATTTTTACCTTATATTTATTGATAAAGAGGTTTGTGTGGTTGATTGTTGGTTCCGAGGCGAACGCAGTTAGGTTACTGCGTCTCCGCACCCGGCGCACAGGCACTGTCATCAATTCTTGCAATTGCTTCCCTCACCCTGTCACCACTAGTACCGGCACCGTCGACTGCTCTGTTGAATCCTTCAAATTGATCCTCTGGCAGTTCAGTGTCCAAGTCATCAAGGTCTACAGGTCCCTCTTCTTCGGTGATAGTTTCGATGACATTGGCGACTTGTTGCTTCATCTTGAAAAACTGTGTGATCGTGGACTGCTTTTGTTCGTTCACCTTCGTGGTGTAGACCGTCATTAGTTGCTTGTTGAGCTCATCAAATGCCTCATTAATGATTGAAGAACTCTCCAGGTTACCCTCAACAATATCCTTGGCCTTCGTTATGAACCCAAGTGCCTCTGATAATTGCTGGACACTGAGGGAGCGAGGCTGTGGCTGGGTGGCTGGCATTTCTGGTTCGTCCTCCATCACGTCTTCTCTTATCAAATTTACCACTGCCTCACTTGCATCCACTTTTTCCCCCACCAACTCTTGCATCACATCAGCCTCTCTCACATCACGAAAGCCAGGTGCAGGGACAGTGTTAATTGAGGCAAGGGTGTCAGCCAGCAAGTCTGCCTGCCGTTGAATCTGTGCAGGATTTGGCGGGTTGGGTTGGTTGTCATTGGGTACCGGTACTAACAGATTTTTCCAGGCATGACTGATGGTTGCATCTGTTATTTTATTCCATGCTTTGACAATGAAATCCACTGCTTGGCGAATGTTGAACCTCTTCCAAAATGCCTTCACCGTGACAATTTCCACTGCTTCATTTTGGGTGTCGGCGGTGTCCTGGGTGTCGGCGGTGTCCTGGGTGTCGGCGGTGTCCTGGGTGGCAGAGGTGTCCTGGGTGGCAGCGGTGTCATGGGTAGGGGTGGTGGGAGATTCGCTTTCACTTTCACTGTCACTGGCAGCATTTTCAATCTCCATCAGCTCCTCATTAGTGTCGGTTTCATGCCGCATTTTGTCATGGAGGTACTTGTAGTAGAGTAGCTTGATGTTGGCAATTAGTTCTTGGTCCAATGGCTGTAATTTGGAGGTGGTGTTAGGTGGCAGAAATACGACCTGGACATGGGGGTTGCGGCCTACCAGGAATTTAGCATGGCCAGGTGCATTATCTAGGAATAAAATCACCTTGAAGTCCAGGTTAAGATCTGCACATTTCTTCTCAGCGTCAGGAACAAAACATTTGTCAAACCAATGGATAGAGAGTGCTGAGGTCATGTAGGCTGATTTTGTTGTCTCCCAATAAACATCTAATTTTGTCATGTCCATGTGTCTGTAGGGCCTAGGCTTCTTGTATTTGTGTATCACGAGAGGTTTCATTTTGTGGCTGCCTGATGCATTGCAGGTGAAGAGTAAGCTGAAGCGTTCTCTGGCCATTTTTACACCAGGTGCCTGCTTTTCCGCCTTGGAAATGAAGGTAGCTTTGGGAGAACGTTTCCAATAGATGCCTGTTTCGTCGCCGTTGTAAACTTGATGCAAGCTGTACCCTCCTTCTTCGATTATCTGCTTCGCTATTGCAGGATAATTAGCGGCTGCCTCATTGTCAGCAGAAGATAACTCTCCTTGATAGTGTGCATATTTAATACCACACCGCTTCTTGAATTTTTGCAGCCAGCCTACAGAGGCATTAAATGGAGGGGGTTTCTTTATTTTCTTTTTCTTGCAAACAGACTCGTAGAAAATCCTAGCCTGTTCTCGTACCTGGGGTCCATTCACACTTGCATTTTCTCTTGATCTTCGCTGAACCCATTTATCTAGGTAGTATTCCATTTCAGCCACTAAACGATTAGATTCATTGTAAATGGAGGTGATGCGGCGTTGGCCAAGTTCATTTCCTGCAAACAATTTCTTGGCCAGTGCCACAGACTTCTTTATTTCCGCCTGCTTTCCCCTCATAGTAGATATAGTACTCTGAGGTATACCAGTTAATCTTTGTATTTCACTCACTTTGTGGCCTTTTTCTAGAAGTTGCATCACTTTATCCTTGTCTTCTGTTGTGTATTTGTTAAGTTTTTTTCCTTTTCTATACTCTCGTTTTGCACTTTGCACTGTCTTTTTTTCTACAACTGGTTTAGGTACGCAATTCCCACCTTCCACTCCCTCTCCATTGTCCCTTTCGGTGGCCTTGGTAGCCATTATGAATGCGATAAAAAAAAGGTCCAGGTAGACGACTTCACAATACAAGTTTTCAAGCGTATGGCGGACGTGTGACTGGTACACCAAGTGGCCGCTAGGTGTCAGGACGCTCGAAACAGTGGCGCATCGCCCAGCGCAACTGTTTTCGGTGGTATTCGGTGATCGAGATCGGCGTGTTGTCATCGAGATTCGTGAAAAGTTGGATTTGGAATGTACCATCGAGATGCGAAATATCGAGATGAGATTGATCGAGATTGGCGATTCCACTGTACTCAGTCTACGAAACGACAGTATCACTCACATTGGCAAGCCTTTACTTCTTGGATCATTAGAACAGAACAGACTGTGCCATCAGTAGCTTAGTGTTCAATTATTTAAATTATCTGTTTGAGCAGAAACATTTATCTGTGGTAACGTTAAAAAATCACTTAACTGCGATTAGAGTGCCCTTTTTAGACCTTACAGGTCTCTCCATACCGGTGGCGGAGGAAACAGGTTTTATGAGAGCTTGTTTTAAACTCCGCCCACCTCCCCGTCAGCTCATGCCCACTTGGTCTCTGGACAAAGCTTTGTCTTTACTTCACTCTCGTCTGTACCAAAATACTGCAGACTTTGCATTACTCTTAAAAAAGGCGGTTTTCCTTTTGGCTTTGGCCACCGGGTACAGAGTGTCTGAGCTGGCGGCAATGAGTAACACACCTAATTGCCTTAGGTTTGGAAGACTTAATGAATGTATTTACATTGCACCTTCCCCAGGATTTGTAGCCAAGAATGAGCATAATGCACACGTGTTTTCTGAGTTCACGGTGCCGGCGTTAAAAAGGGGAAAGGTGCATCATAATCTTTGTCCAGTGCAAGCTCTAACCAAATATTTGAGAGTAGCTCCTCTCAACCCCCAAGGTGCTTTATGGGTAGCAAGTACGGGTAAACGCTTACTGAAACGGCGATTAGCCTCTCTTCTGGTCGAAGTCATTAAAGAGAGTAATCCCGGCGTTGTGGGTCGGGCCCACGATTTACGCAAATGGGCAGCCTCTTTACGTTTCCTGAATTTTTTTCAGTAGAAGATATTGCGTCCACTCAGTTGTGGGCGTCTAATCACACGTTTTTGTCTAGATACTTGTCAGTTGCTCTAGATAAACCTTCCTTACCATGTATAGCTTTAAGGCAGAGGGTCTAGGTGGCCCTGCAGTCACTTTTGTTTACTTTCAAGGGAAAGGGGGGGGGGGGGGGGTGCAGTCAGTTGACATAGGACACCCTAGACCCCGCCGGAGTGTGAGAGCTGTGATACAATTTATGGTTAATGTGATATGAACATTTCTCAGCGAGAAATTGTGCTAAGTACAAATGTTAGTACAAAACAACGGGGTTGTTATAGTAGTTTTAGCTGCGAAAGCAATTTAATATTAAAACAGTGAAGATCATTTGCAATTTATCTCCACGATTATTTTGGGGTTTATTATGTGCACATATAAACTGATAACTTGTTATTTTTGTCACCACTCGTTGAGTGGGGTGCCTTTGTAACTACAGATCTGTGTACAGAATCTTCAGGGTTACCTATTTTTTGTCAGGCAGGCTTCTTTGAAGCACGCACCTGCCTGAACCCCTTTCTTGTATATTCCCGGCCTACGCCGTATTAAATATATTTTCAAAAGTAAGAATACTATGTGGTTGTTTTTATTATCTGCTTTTCTAGAGTTATGATATGATTACGAATGTCCCCCTCCAGTCTTAGAAATCAGGCATGTTCGTCAATGATGGAGGGGCCACTAATAAATTATAGGTTTGACTCCTGTAAGGAGATAAAGAAAACCTAATATTTAGTAGTGGCCCCGTAATCATTGACGACTGGGGCCCTCCCGACCGTCCCCTTCCCATTCGTTGATGTATTGAGGATTTCGGTTTACTTGATATGTCAGTGAAGGAAGAATGACGCCTGAATCAGCGTCTGGTCAGAGATCCACACAAGTACATCCACGATATGATGGAAAGCTTATTAGATAGTTATTCTTATTTTCTTTTTGTTTTTATTTTTTACGAAGTTTTTTCGTAGTGAGAACCCAATTCATAATGACTGAAGCCATGAGTGAGGTCGCGTGCGCTCATGATGAAGGCTCCTCAGTTTTTAAATGCTCTGCGCGGTAGATTCAAACTACGGCGGATTAGTGTTTGAAGAGGATGCCTTATGTAATAGGCATGTTCGTCAATGATTACGGGGCCACTACTAAATATTAGGTTTTCTTTATCTCCTTACAGGAGTCAAACCTATAATATACAGTATATATATACGGTATATATATACAGTATATATATACGGTATATATATACAGTATACAGTATATATATATAAATAATGATAAAGTAATTAAATAATTAATATTAAATAGTGAGACTCACAATATTTAAAAAAAAAAAATTTTTTACTGTACTGAATTTGAGGCTGCTAGGACATTTCTAATGACCAGAGCAATTTTTTTTTTTAAATAATATTTACTATTAAAATGTCAAATTATAAATTAATACACCTCATAATACTCCATTTCCAAAAACCTAGCCCTATAAAAGTGATCAAGGGAAAATTATACCAAATTGCATTCTGTAATACCTCAGTGTAACATGATCAAGATGATACGATATGTACCGTACCTTACCCACGTACACATTCATACTAAATTCTACTCATTCATGAGGTTACTATTTTTACCAATTTTGAATACAAATTGGCTAGTCAACCCTATCATACCTATTGTTGTATAATCAATCCTATTAAGGAAGACAGTAGGGGAGAGCGGTGATGGTTCGGACGGAAGGATGATTCGGACAGTGCATTTCCTGAGAAACGTATGGGACCTAAGGCCCCGAGATTTTGCGTGAAACTGCGAGAGTTTGTCTACTTTCATCACGCGTGATTTGGTTCCTACATCAGCTACACTTTTTAATGCAGGTTCGATTTTATGTTTTTTTGCACTTCCTATGTAATATTTTCACTTTATATCGTAAGCTCTACCTCCATGAATATGTCAACCAGCAAAATATGCATTATTATGGTGAAACTATGTTGTATGCCGAAGATATTGCCGTAAATAACAAATGCTGAAGTCGCTTGTGTGAACGTTGAGCGTACCCATCGATTAACTATATAGATTCGGGATCATTCGGACAGTTGAGGGTGGTGATGGTTCGGACCAGTCCGAACCATCCTTCCCACTAATTACCCAAAAATTACCTTATCAATTGATAACACTACTTCTTGTAAACATCTATATTATGAACACATAGTGAAACAACTCTTAATATCCATCAGGGAATAATATATTTATATTTTATTATGTATTTATCTGTGCTAATACAATATAATATAAACTAAGTCAATTATGTAATTTATTTGAAGTAACACTCCTAATCCATACCTATAATATTGTTTATACAAATAAAGGTACAGTACTGTATATGTTTATTTGATTTATGGATAAGTACATTATCCATAATTCTGGTTAAGTATAATCCAGTTTGTTTTCAATATTATTTGTTTACATATATGAAGAGGTTAATTTTGATTATGAAGTTTAATTTTGTATTTTAGCAAAATAAAATGTCTTTGATTTGATAAATTCTTGTTTTTAGCAAATCCAACTCACATAATTTTAAGATTATGCCAATTAATATAAGTGACCGAACCATCACCACTGGTAGCGATGGTTCGGACGATTTAGAAACTTGTGTTTCGGGAACTATAGCTCAAAACTAAAGAGAGCGAAGGGTTTGAAATAATTAGGCTAAAGAACCAAATAACGAAGCAACATTTTAACCCTTCTTTGGCGGCGCCCGGCTATAGTCGAGTGAAATAAATGTGGCCTATGTGGCGGGGCCCGGCTATAGTCGCATGCAATTTTGAGCATGTAATGTGCTCCGAGAGAGAGCGGAGCGGTGGGAGGAGCGTAGGTTACCTCATGACCGCTCGCCACGGTGGCCGTGGAGCTACTGAGATGTACTCCGCCCTACTCCACCCTCCCTCACTCGTTTCACACGTAATAATGTAAGGAAATGACCGTATTTTACCGATTTTGCCCTTCGGTTGCACGATCGTTGCAAGACAACCAGTGATCGTAGAAGGATGGTTCTGGTGTCATTAGAAAGCTCATTTAACTCCCTTTCAGGGATACATACTTGTATTACACTCTGGCTCTTGTTTATGCATGAAAACGAGCACGGAAACAAGCTCGTTTACGGTAAAACCCCCCGCTGGGCGGCACAGTCAAATATACTCCACCACCTGCTCTTTGAGTGTTAACATCAACTAGATTATACTACTGCTTAAATCTGAATTTCTACAAATATTTAAAAAAAAAACGTCTGAACCATCACCGCTCTCCCCTATACAGTACATATATCAGGTCTAATTTTGTCCACAGCTTGTATGTTACACTAATAGAAGAACAAATCCAACCTCCATAATGGAAAATAGTTTACATAAATAATACCGTATAATAATCTGTTTACACGGTAGTTTATTCTAAAAAAAATCCAGTTCTTCTAGAGGAATTAAGTAGCACTTGGATCACATATTTCCTTTTAAAAATATATGACTTGCCTTCTATGTTTTTTTTATTTTTTTTTCTTTTTTTTACTAGTTTAACCAGACCACCGAGTTCCACAAAAGAACTCTCATAGGGCTGGCCCGAAGTATTAGATCAAGATGGACAACTAATCAAGTCAAGATAGATAGGGAATTAACCACAACCATCAAGCTCCAGTCGCCGGCCCCAAATCCCCCCCCCCCATCGCGACAAGGAGAGTAGTACCAGGGGGGGGGGGGTCTATAATAATGTGATTTACTACTTGCTTTCTATATTATCTGTTATCTGTTATAGAGATCGCCACCTGTAAGTGGCACCGATTGGCGTGTCGCCCATCGGTAATTTGTTTAGGGTATATTCCCCTAGATAGGTTGCCCGCCAAGGCTACCGAGTCCCATCCACCCGGAAACATCCCTTTCAGATACCAGGGGGACTACTATCACCAGAGACAACCCTATTACAGGGGGAGCGCTTAACACCAGACACAATTACAGTATAGGGGACGAGTGGAAGAGGGGATTCACCCGAACTCCTCAGGTAGCTCAGGGACCCTGACCCATAGATCAGGGGAAAGAGGGTCTAGGTTGTGCCAATCAGGGCTGGACAGGTTAGTGTAGGAAGAGGACTTCCCCCACACTATGAAGGGGACACCAGTGCGCAAGGACGAGGAGGAGTTCAAGCATCCCGACTCCTCTAAGTCCCCCAGGACCCCCTCACACACCATAGTCAAGACCCTCACCATCACCAATACCAAACCTCACATCACCTATCCCTTCCCATCCTCCCCCACTCACTTGCCCTGCAATACTAACTCCTCTGTCTATGTGTGATTATAGAGAATGTCCTAATCAATTATTATGTTACCTCCACCAACCGACTTTACTCCTAAACTCACTTAATGAAATCAACAAATACATGTGGCAGTACAGGCTGTAAATTTCTACATCTGGTGTGTGATTAAGTAAATAAAACTTTATTTGAACTGTTTTCAAATAAAATTTAATATAACTACTGTACACAATTTTAAAGGAGTGAAAGCAAGCGCAGAGGAAGTATGTGGTAAAAGGAAAATAGGAGGCAGAGGTATCAGAAAGGGAAGCGAGTGGTGGAATGATAAGGTGAGAAAGGCAGTTGAGGAAAAGAGACAGTGGTTTGAGAGGGTTTTACAGGATGGTAGTGTTGAGGTATGGGAGAGGTACAAGGAGAAAAGGAGAGAGGCGAAACGGAAGATTAGAAAAGCGAAGAAAATTGCAAATGAAAGGTGGGGTCAAAGATTGAGTGAGAATTTTGAGGAACGAAAGAAGATGTTCTGGAAGGAGGTAAATAGAGTAAGGAAAGGAGAACAAAAGAGAGAAGAGTCTGTGAAAGATGCAAATGGAGAGTTACTAGTGGAAGGAGTGCAAGTGAAGAAAAGATATGTCGAGTATTTTTAATCTTTGCTAAATGTAAGAGATGGAAGGGAGGCAGTGATTGAAGCAGTGGTTGATGGAGATAGGTTATCCAGGCAGCAGGGAATGAATGAAAGGATTGGGAAGAATGAGGTGAAAGAAGCAGTGAGACAAATGAGAGCGGGAAAAGCAGAAGGTATGGATGGTGGTTGTTGTTGTTGTTGTTGTTGTTGTAGTTCCCCAGACAGTCTCGCCGAACAGTCCCGAGTCTGGTTGACAGAAGCCACGCCAGATGCTCGTGAAATGAGATCTCTCTCTTAGAGGGTAGTGGGGGTGGGGATCATCAGCCCACGAGCTTGCACCCCTGGGCCAATGCCCCCACCGCCCAAGACCCTCTTTGCAGTGCCACCCAATCGGGAAATCTCGCCAGCACCTGGAAGAAAAAGTAGTACTTTACAGGAAAAGAGACAGACAGAAACAGCTAAGGTAGGGAAGAGAATGCCAAACATCACTCTGGATAGGACCAGCCCTCACCATGGTATGGATGGTATTGCTGTGGAGTGTATTAACCCTTTGAGTACCAGCGACGTGTGTTATATTATTCTAGCTTTATTTAGACGATATTAGGCAGCTTAGGAATGATCTGTGGTAGTTAAAAGGGTTGGTCGAGATGGTTTGAAGCCTTATTATTGCTAGAGGTCCTTCCTAAACGGAATAATATTGATTAACGCCTTACGAGCGGGCCCGTCGGTAACTTCTACTACCCGCCAAGCGGGTGGTTTTACCCTAAACGACCTTGTTTCCGTGCTCTTTTTCATGCATAAACAAGAGCCAGAGCGTAATACAATTATGTATCCCTGAAAGGGCGATAATTGAGCTTTCCAAGGACACCAGAACCATCCTTCTACGACCACGCGTTCTCTTGCAACGATCGTGCAACCGAAGGGAAAAATCGCTAAAATACGGTAATTTCCTTACATAATTCCCTGTGTAGCGAGGCAGTGAGTGTGGGTGTGTGGAGTAGGGCCCAGTGCTGGCGCGGGAGCCGTGCCGAACGGTCAGAGCCGACCTACGCTCCTCCCACCGCCAGAGCCAAATATTGCTCAGAATTGCACACTGCCTTAAGTCGGTCCCCGCCACATAGTCCTTTCTTCTCTAGACCGACTTAAGTCGGGCCCCGATAGACAAGGGTTAATAATAGCCAAAAATAAAATAAAAGGATGACGACAGTGCTGAAGGGGTTAAGAAGGGTGGAGATGTGATAATAGATTGGCTGGTGAGACTATTCAATGTGTGCTTTGTTGTGCCAATGGTACCACTAGACTGGAGGAGTGCATGTATTGTGCCGTTGTACAAGGGGAAGGGAGACCAGCAGGAGTGTTCAAGTTATAGAGATATTACTTTATTATCAGTTGTTGGAAAGCTGTATGGCAGAGTGTTGATAGAGAGGATAATAAAGGGTACAAAAAGTGCAATAGGAGAAGAGCAGTGCAATTTTAGGAGGGGAAGAGGGTGTGTGGATCAGATTTTTGCAGTAAGACAGCTATGCAAGAAGTATTTAGAGAAACAGAGATATTTTGGGATTTCATGGATTTGGAAAAAGCGTATGATCATGTGGATTGAGAAGCAATGTGGAAGATGTTAAGGATTTATGAAATTGGAGGAAATTTGTTAAGAGCAATCAAGAGTTTCTATGAAGAGAGCAAAGTGTATGTTAGAGCAGGAAATGAGTTGAGTGAGTGGTTTGAGGTAAATGTAGGTCTGCGACAGGGTTGTGTAATGTCACCGTGGTTGTTTAATGTATATATGGATGGTGTGGTGAGGGAGGTGAAAATGATAACTATGGATTGGGTTTAGTAGGAAAGAATGGTAGTAATGTCACCGTGGTTGTTGAGTGAGTTGAGTGAGTGAGTGAGTTGAGTGGTTGTTGAGTGAGTGGTTTGAGGTAAATGTAGGTCTGCGACAGGGTTGTGTAATGTCACCGTGGTTGTTTAATGTATATATGGATGGTGTGGTGAGGGAGGTGAAAATTATAACTATGGATTGGGTTTAGTAGGAAAGAATGGTAGAGATTGGGAGTTGAACCAGTTGCTGTTTGCTGATGACACGGTGTTGGTGGCGGATTCTGCGGAGAAACTGAAGTGAGTAGTCAAAGAGTTTGGTGTGGTATATGGGAGGAGGAAGCCGAGGGTGAACGTCAATAAAAGTAAAGTGATGGCGTGTAATAGAGGTGCTCGTAAGGTGAATCTAGATGTGCAGCTGGATGGGGAAATACTGGAACAAGTAGAGTGTTTTTTATATCTGGGAGGAGTGATAAGCAAGGACGCAGAAGTGGAAATGGAGGTAAAACAGAGAGTATGTGAAGGAAAGAAAGTTTTTGGAGCAATGGGAAGTATGTGGAAGGTGAGAAATCTCAGAATGAAAGATAAAAGTGCAATGTATCTAGGGATAATTGTACCAACATGATGTATGGGGCTGAGACATGGGCTCTGAAGGCACAAGAGAGAAGAAAGCTGGATGTGATGGAGATAAACTGCTTGTGGAGTATAATTATGTAAAGTGACACAACAAGATAGATTGAGGAATGAAGAGGTACGTAGTTGTTGTTTTGTTGTTGCTGTTCCCCAGGCTGCCTGGCCGAACAGCCCCAAGGCCCCAAGCAAGGCCAAGGCCATAACCGAGCGCCCCCACAGATCCCTCCCTGCCTACCACAATAAAGCCTGGGTGACCGAAGCCACTCCATGGCGGGGAGCTAAGGAGGGCGCGGAAATGCCCGGGAAACCAAAGCCCCACCCAGGGCCCTGTTCCCCTCAGCAATTATGAAGAGAAAGTTGAGGGACAAAGGAAAAATGTGACGCTTTGGCTTCCAATCTGCCAACCTATAGGTTGGGAGATTGGGAGGTCAATCCACGGAAGAGACGCCGTCACCTGAGATCTAGAAAATATATAAGTAAAAGGAACATTCAGAGTAAGCTATGGGTATGGTAGAGATCGCTCAGCTCTCACTCTGATAGACCAGCCCATCACCAGAGGTACGTAGTAGAGTGGGACAGCAGGAACCCTTGTCGGCCAGAATGGACAGAAGGGTGCTGTGTTGATATGGACATGTTGAGCAATGGGGAGATGAAAAGCTTATAAAGAGCGTATATGAGTCAGATACATGGGGAGGTAGAGGGGTAGGAAGACCTCTGTTGAGATGGAGAAACTGTGTAGGACAAGCGTTGGAAGATAGAGGAATGACTATAGATCAGGCAAGAGAAGTGGTAATAAATAGGAATGAATGGAAAATGCTAGTGAATAGATAAGTGTAAACGCGGTCATTTGGGAGAGGAGGTCGGGCGCCAGTTGGACTAGATAATAGTCCGTCAGGCGCCTGGCCTGGGGAGCTGGTAGAAATGAAGGGTACGCCTGGATGCATAGTGGGCGGGCATTGTGGTGTGCTCCGCCGCGTGTCTGCATGCTGAAATCGGAGCCTCTCCGGGAGATCTGGGACCTGGGAATCTTGCTGGAGACCCCAAATGGGCCTGGGTCTCTGAATATTTCTCCTGGACGACCAAGATGTGTGTGATTTTGAGTTTTGTTTTTGTGTGTTGTGTTGTCCCTATTCGGGCTCTATCTCAAACTGGCCACCCCCAATAATAAAATGGGGTATGTGCCAGGGTATATAGATAGATAGATAGATAGATGTATATACTATAGGTTTGACTCCTGTAAGGAGATAAAGAAAACCTAATATTTAGTAGTGGCCCCGGATCATTGACGAACATGCCTATTACATAAGGCATCCTCTTCAAACACTAATCCGCCGTAGTTTGAATCTACCGCGCAGAGCATTTAAAATCTGAGGAGCCTTCATCATGAGCGCACGCGACCTCACTCATGGCTTCAGTCATTATGAATTGGGTTCTCACTACGAAAAAACTTGGTAAAAAATAAAAACAAAAAGAAAATAAGAATAACTATCCAATAAGCTTTCCATCATATCGTGGATGTACTTGTGTGGATCTTTGACCAGACGCTGATTCAGGCGTCATTCTTCCTTCACTGACATATCAAGTAAACCAAAATCCTTAATACATCAACGAATGGGAAGGGGATGGTCGGGAGGGCCCCAGTCGTCAATGATTACGGGGCCACTACTAATTATTAGGTTTTCTTTATCTCCTTACAGGAGTCAAACCTATAATTTATTAGTGGCCCCTCCATCATTGACGAACATGCCTGATTTCTAAGACTGGAGGGGGACATTCGTAATCATATCATAACTCTAGAAAAGCAGATAATCAAACAACCACATAGTATTCTTACTTTGAAAATATATTTACACATGGCGCAGCCCATATATATACAAAAAAGGGGTTCAAGCAGGTGCGTGCTTCAAAGAAGCCTGCTTGACAAAAAAAGGGTAACTCTGGAGATTCTGTGAACAGATCTGTAGTTACAAAGGCACCACTCAAGGCACCACTCAAAGGCACCACAAAGGCACCACTCAAAGGTCACCACTCAACGAGTGGTGACAAAAATAACAAGTTATAAGTTTACATGTGCACATATAACCCCATAATATTCGTGGAAATATCTTGCAAAATATCTCCACTGTTTAATACTAAATTGCTTTCACAGCTAAAACTACTATAACAACCCTGTTGTTTGTACTAACATTGTACTAGCACAATTTCTCGCCCTGAATAGAACAGAGAAATTTTCATATCACATTATCCATAATTTGTATCACAGCTCTTACACTCCGGCGGGGTCTAGGGTGTCCTATGTTACACTGACTGCACCCCCCCCCCCCCTTTTTCCTTGAAAGTAAACAAAAGTGACTGAAGGGCCACCTAGACCCTCTGCCTTAAAGTTATACATGGTAAGGAAGGATTGTCTAGAGCAACTGACAAGTATCTATTCAAAAACGTATGATTAGAAGCCCACAAATGTGTGGACGTAATATCTTCTACTGAAAAGTTCTTCAGGAAACGTAAAGAGGCTGCCCATTTGCGTAAATCGTGGGCCCTACCCACAACGCCGGGATTACTCTCTTTAATGACTTCGACCAAAAGAGAAGCCAATCTCCGTTTCAGTAAGCGTTTACCCGTACTCGCTACCCACAAAGCACCTTGGGGGTTTAGAGTAGCTACTCTCAAATATTTGGTTAGAGCTTGCACTGGACATAGATTATGGTGCACCTTTCCCCTTTTTAACGCCGACACAGTGAACTCCGAAAACACGTGTGCACTGTGCTCATTCTTGGCTACAAATCCCGGGGAAGGTGCAATGTGAATACATTCATTAAGTCTACCAAACCTAAGGCAATTAGGTGTGTTGCTCATCGCCGCCAGCTCAGACACTCTGTTCCCGGTGGCCAAAGCCAAAAGGAATACAGCCTTTTTTAAGAGTAATGCAAAATCTGCAGTATTTTGGTACAGACGAGAGTGAAGTAAAGACAATGCTTTGTCCAGAGACCAAGTAGGCATGAGCTGACGGGGAGGTGGGCGGAGTTTAAAACATGCTCTCATAAAACCTGTTTCCTCCGCTACTGGTATGGAGAGACCTGTAAGGTCTAAAAAGGGCACTCTAATCGCAGTTAAGTAATTTTTTAACGTTACCACAGATAAACGTTTCTGCTCAAACAGATAATTCAAATAATTAAAAACTAACGCCACTGAGGGCACAGTTTGTTCTGTTCTAATGATCCAAGAAGTAAAGGCTTGCCAATGTGATTGATACTGTCGTTTCGTAGACTGAGTATGTTGATTTATTAATTTATTGGTCACATCTCTACCATATGGTGCTAGCCACTTGGCCTCTTGAATGTCCATAATGCAAAAGTCAGCGAAGTCGCTAGGTTGCCAATCGTGTCTAAGTGGAAATACTCGACCGGCAGCGACACCGGGTGCGGGCACCACGTCTTTAATTGCTGGTACCATAACTGCGCCGGCCACAGGGGCGCGATTAGCGAGACTAAGCCTCGATAATCTCGTAGTTTGTTCACTACGTGGCACATTAGTGACGCGTCTGGCGGCGGAAACAGATAGATGGAGCTCCATCTGTTCCAGTCTGTCACTAGGGCGTCTGGCCCCCCTGCCGGCGTTCTCGTCCGGCGGGTGAGGTATAGAGGGAGTTTGTGAGTCTCCTCGGACGCAAACAGATCCACTTGTGGATGGTAGAGCTCTGCAATCATTAGGTTGAAAATGGGTTGCTTGAGCTCCCATTCTACTGTCGTGCTCTGTCTCCGGGACAGAGCGTCTGCCCAGACGTTTGCTACGCCTGGGAGATAAGATGCGTGAAGATAAATGTCTAGCCTGTTGGCTAGAGTAAAAATCTCTTCCGACACGTTTAGCAACTTCCGTGATCTCGTTGACCCCTGTTTCTGAATAGTGAACTGCATTCAGATTGTCCATTCTGAAGGCCACCGACTTGCCCCGTAAAGTAGAGCCGTGAGCCTGAAGGAAATACAAGGGGACTAGTAATTCTTTGACATTGATGTGGGAGATTTCTAAGTGGGACCAAAGCCCCTGACCCTGGTGCCCCTGGTTTGACTGAAAACCCCAACCTATTGTGCCTGACGCATCCGTGTCTACCCATACCGTTGGCGGAGGAGAGGTCCAGGACATTACTGAGTGCAACATTTCCCTCTTCGCCCAGACTGCTAGTAAGGTGTGGATTAATTTTGGTATGGGCCATAATTTTCCCGCCGGTAAGAGTGGGAAATATTTGTTGCCCTCCAATATTAAACGTTTTACTTTCAACCGGCCCAACATTACAGTTAGTTGAATCCAGTTGAGAGAGCCGACCAGAGACTCCCAGATCCTCCGTGTCGTAGTCAGACTGTGAAGAAACATGAACAGTTTCCTGCGAAACCTGTTTCGATTGTCCACACTCTGACTCAGAGTGAGAGCAGCTGTGTCCCAAACCAGCCCTATCCATTGAACTACTCGTGAGGGAACAAGGTTTGACTTTACCAGATTTACCTTGAACCCTAGAGTTTTGACATGATTTAAAGTTATGTTGACATGTTTGATGCATAATTGCTCTGTCTCTGCCACCACCAGCCAGTCGTCTAGGTACCACAAAATTCTGATTCCTTGCTTTAACAATGGCATCAGGGCTTGCCGGACTAATTTCGTGAATAATCGAGGTGCCAGGTTCAAACCGAATGGCATCCTCTGAAAAACAAAATTTTGATGCCTGATCCGTAAGGCCAGAAACCTTTGAAATCTTTTGTTTACCGATACGTGCCAATAAGCGTCTGTCAGGTCTAGGGAACACATCCAACCTCCCGGCGGAAGTGTTAGCCTGATTTGGTGTACTGTTAACATTCGGAATGACTCGTTGTGAATGTGAAGGTTCAGATACGACAGGTCTACAACCGGTCTCATCTGAACACTGTCCCTTTTGGGAACCAAAAATAGCTTGGACGTGAATACTGGGTAATTTGGAGGGACCGGGATGATGACATTCTTGGCAATCATTTCCTGGACCAGTGACTCCACCTCTAAAGAAACTAGATTCGCCGTTGTCGGCTGACGTAAGCGAGGTCGCCGGAGCCACTGCCAAGTGATGCCTTTGCGTGCCACCATCCGTGCCCAAGTGTTTAACGGCCATGCTTGGTGAAACGTTCGGAACGACCCAGTTAGCAGACAAGGGTTCGCCGGCTGTACTACCCTCGGATCCACCGGCCTTGAGACTGGCACCGGGAGTGAGAGAGACTTTAGTTTTTTGATGGTGGTGGAGTTGGTGGTGGTGGACGCTTCGCCGGCTGGCTGGCGTTGGCAGAAGACGGGCCCTGACCTGGCTTATTATAGCCGCGTCCTCTCTGACCTGAAAACCTACCCTGTCTATGCCTGTACTGACCTTGAGGGGAGGAGGACTTAGGTGGATGAAAGGGCTTAGATCTCCCCGGCTGAGCCTTAGCGACTGGCTTGGGTTTGGGGAAGTTAAAGGCAGGTTTCTTAGAAGGGGTGGGACTATGTTTAAAGGCCTGAGCCATATTAAAAACTGTTTGCCACACTTCAGGGGACATTAAAGAGGGAGTGAGCACTGGTGACATGACCACCTGATTCGCAATGCGATCAGGAAGCTTCCGTACCAAGGACATTCTGAGATCTTGTCTCGCTCGCACCGCCTCAAGCAAGGCTGTGCGTATGTCACCCAATGATTGGATTGACGACTGAAGAAGCAGTCGCCGGGACAGTTCAACCGATCTTCTGGCATCCGCGTCTGCGATTGCCTGAGTGGACCGGAGCAATGACTTTGCAACCTGTTGTGACACTATGTATTGGGAGAACAGGCGAAAAGCTTTCCCCCGTAGCCTAAATTCTTGGTCTAGGTGAGTTGGGGTAGGGGTAGTGAAAGGGTCTTTTAGTTCACAAAGATTAATTTTAGGGGCAGCTAAGAAAGCAAACAAAGCTGAACGGACTCCGCCGGCAGAACACACTGGCATGGAGAACCAAGAATGAGTATCTTGAGGGATCTGGTGGGAAGTTTTGGAAGTAAATGTGGTCGCAAAGTTTTGAGCCTCTGTCTCCCATTCCACCCAAGGTCCTGGACCCAACTGCCCCACCTTCAAGACTGGATTAGCGGCTGCGTCTGTGACAGTTTGCAAATCGAGTTCTGGAGTGAGAGCTGACAGTGTCTTAATGTCATTAAACCCATCATGCTTAGACCAGTCAGAAAATTTTTTTGAAGCTGAGGCAGAGGGTAAAGCAGGCTTAGCAGTATAAACAAAATAGTCCTGGTGATAATAACTAGGTATAGCCTTGACATTGGCATCCAGTACATTCCCCAAAGTATCCAAGGCCCTTAATTTCTTAGATCTATTGCCTTGGATGACCCATTCCTGCGGCACTGGGAGTTCCCCTGACAAGGTAGGTTGGGCGAGCTCTGGCTTAGTGGGGGTCAAAAGGACCCATGACTCGTCTGGGCCGTAAAGCAAGGGCATAGCTACCTTTCTGAGAGGAGCTTTGTCTAAAGGGGGCGGATTGACATCCGTTATAACCCTTACATTCGAAGTGGTCAATGCCGCCGTAGCAGGCCTAGTGACCACCGATGGTGACATAGAGGGAGGGTGAGGGATCTGAGTCAAAGCAATAGAAGTCATCAGAGGCCGTACCGTAGAGCTTGTCGTGGGAGTTCCCAGGTCCACTGTAGGAGTTTCCGGCTGTTGGCCAAAATTTTTAGATAAAGCATTAACTAGTAGCCCATCAATTTCCTGTGCTGTGACAAATTTATTTGATGATGAACTCAATGGTGAATCAATAAGATCTTGTGCGGCGTCTAAGCCTGAACCCGACTCCTGCACTTCCATATCTGATATAATTGAAACCTCGTCTTTATCATCCTGTTCCTCATGAGAGGATTCCGCCGAAGCTGGGGTACCATCTTGTTGCCAAGATAAGTCAGGAATAGAGGATGGGATCGCCGCGTCCCGGTGGACGTCAGCCACTGTGTGAATAGTTTGAGCCAGAAGTGGGTGGTCAGGCACTGGTCGAGAATATCGCCAAACACCTAGGCCTTGGCCTACACTCCCTTGGGAGTCCGAAACACTCTCAACCACTGAGCTCCCTGAATTCTCCAAATCCAGGGTTAAAATGTTAATAGGTAAATTATCTTTAGGTACAGGCACTACACTGGACCCCTGAGACCGAACACTAGCTCTGTCTGGGGTAGAGGTATGACGAGAAGTACTAGATTCCGGCGAATGTCGGGAGGCCTTTCTATCATGGGAATCCTTTCTCGAAGATTTATGGCTGCGGTGTGACCGTGAACTACTCTTTGATTTGGAGGATTTATCGCCGTGACCACTGGTGGAACTTTCCGTCTTACTCTTCTTACTCGATGGTGAAGAGGCAAGACTGGGTGGCTGGTGTCTAAGTGGTGACCTAGACCTAGATCTCGCCCGAGACGAGGAGGCTGCCGCCGGGGGTATAGGCTCACGTTGACGTTTCGAAGTAGCTGGGGCAGATGACACAGAACCCTGTCCCGTCTCTGCCGGCTTACAGATAGTTACTCGAGAGGAACGTTTAGGGGGAGGGTGCTCAATTAGAAGCCTATCGCAAAGTGGGACGTTATCACATTGAAGTGACTTATGAGCCACAATAGTAGTATAAGCTGCCATTTATTGCCTAACTTATCGTAAGGCGACCGCTGCGGTCTTATCATTGTCTTTTAATACTTTTACACTGAGTTGGGAGCAAAAGGAACAGTTGCGCATCACCCACAGACCCCTTGAACGGTCTAGACATTTAACTCACTTGATACAAAGAGTGTGCGCAAAAAGAGGGATACCAGCACAGGTTGGAGTAATGCATAAAGCAAAAACTGGGGCAAAGGTAGCCATGACAGAGACTGGTGGGAAAACTACTGCAGGTTCTGTATTGGTCCGCCGGAGCCCAGCCCTGGAAAAAAGAAAATTTCCAGGAATTAATGCTCATAAGGTTAACCCAACATGTTCGCACACAAGTGTTAATAACCCGCCGGGTAACGAGACGTAATGTCACAACGATCACAGCTCGTTACACGGCGGGGTTCTATAAAGATTTCCGAATATCTAGACATGTCTTAAGAAAGTTAAGAATACCCTCTGACATAATATAAAAGACCAGTATGGCGTTTATAAACATAGTCTTTCTGGTGGCGACTGTTTCAAGATTCAATTTTGGAAAACAACCCCCAACAAAGACGCCGGCCCCTGAATTATCTTGCAGATTAACACTGGGCAGGCTGATACGAGATCTGACTTCTAACGTATTGTCATATAGATCGCCGTATGTTGAAGGCGGCGATACACTAACGTATCTCTCAATTATTTGGTTAACTAAATTGAATTGTAAATTCCTTATTTCCTCCTCCCAGGAGCACCCGCCAGGTGTGAAAAACTTATGAAAAAGATGTTAACCCTAATTGAGCCTTCGATCGCCGTATGTGTGAAGGCGGCGATACATATAGTATCACTAAATGGACCGGTTAACTAAACTGAATTACCAATTCGTTCATTCCACCCTACCAAGGTGCACCCGCCGGGTGAGATCTGATGTTTAAACGTTAACCCCATAAGTTCCTATCCCCACTTCTTTGCAAAAGATCGCCGGGGAGGAAAGCCCACAACAACAGCTAGGTTTTTTCCTTTGGTTTGTAAAACCGGGTAGAAAAACTTCATAACATATGTCCGCATGAACAATGTTAGATGGGTACAGCCATTCCGCCGGGAATCATAGGGAGCCTGAAACAGGCACCACCACAGAGACGCAGTCCTGGAGAGCCACAGACACCTACTCGCCAGGGACACAAGCCTGTTTTTAAAACCACGCGTGGCCAAAACTCGGCTCTCGGCCGGGGTTTTCATGGTGTAACCGAGAAAAACCCGCCGGAAAGTAACCCACCCCGTCCAGAAACCATCTGAACGCACATAGGACCCGAGAGATAGCCAAAACACAACTAACCTAGGGCCCACAAACATAATCCGTGGAATTAGCCAATACACAACTAATCCAGGAAACATAAATAGTCCGTGGAATTAGCCAATACACAACTAAACCAGGATACACATGACACAGTAGTACATATTTATAAATAAAACAATAACACTTGTACATGTGGCAAAGCTACGAGCGGCTGGCTAGGCCTAGGCAGACGGCACAAAAACGTTGAAATATAAACAAAAGCACTGGAAATATCACAACAGGAAACACCGCCAACACACCACTGTAGCAATAACTTCCGGCAAAGGGAAGACTGACTCGGGACCCAGAAAAAACTTCACTAAGTGAAGAAAAATACGCTGGGAACGTCAGCAAAACAAACGCTACCTCATCAGAAGGATAGAAGGCGGCAAAAAGCGCGTAATGAAAGCCGCCTGCATCACAAGCTAACTAACTGTGAAAAAGTTCACACGTCCAAAACAGGACCACGAGGGTACATCCGAAATAGATGCCCCAAACACACGACTCAAAATACACTGCACTGCGGGCAACCAGCCCAGGACACTCCTGCTACGCATATCCTAACCTTACTCGATACATCCCGGAGTAAACAAATGAGAAAAAACTCACTAGGGATGCAGCAAATGCGGAACCAGCGGAGCGTGGGGACACACGTCCGGGCGGGGTGAGCGCAGAGCAGAGAAGGAAGAATGACGCCTGAATCAGCGTCTGGTCAAAGATCCACACAAGTACATCCACGATATGATGGAAAGCTTATTGGATAGTTATTCTTATTTTGTTTTTGTTTTTATTGTTTACGAAGTTTTTTCGTAGTGAGAACCCAATTTATAATAACTGAAGCCATGAGTGAGGTCGCGTGCGCTCATGATGAAGGCTCCTCAGATTTTAAATGCTCTGCGCGGTAGATTCAAACTACGGCGGATTAGTGTTTGAAGAGGATGCCTTATGTAATAGGCATGTTCGTCAACTAATAAATTCAGGCACATACCTCATTGCTGGGGGTGGCCGACTCGAAACAGAACCAGAACAGAAACAACATTCAAGGGTTCTAATTCTCAGGGTCTGGAACCACTTTCGCGTTCCCTTGCCCCTTTCACTGTCTCGATGAGTAGGAAAATTTTACAAGGGGAGGAGGATTCCTAGCCCCCTGATAATTAATGTGCATAATTTAAAATACAAAGCAGCAATAAAATCCTTAAAGAATAGTTTTGTGAGCATGTTACCTCATTATCAACAGTTATTTTTACTTGCATGTCTAAACCCCTTCAGTTACATAATATTTTTTTTTTACTGTTTCAACACAACAGTTACATGATTTTTACTCAATTTAAGAACAACTAAAATTGACGTCATCGGATTGAAAGGGTCAAGATGTTTTGCCATTAATTCCGTATTAAGAGCAGTGTTGCCATTGTACAATATTATGATCCCGCTTTACTATTCTCCAAAACATGCTAATTGGGATAATTATGGCTAAATTCCTCATTAGTTTGGACTGAAAACATTTAGATAGAATGTCCATCATATAAAATTTCTTGTTTCAATGAGATTTATATTTTTATTCTGGTTATTAAATTTGTATATTAAGTTAGGAAAGACCAGTGGGAATTAGAGAGTTAATTGAAATGGTTTAACTCTTTCTTTCCCAGAGGCCCTTTCCAACCTCCATATAATTGTAGTACAGTAGAACCCCGCCCATCCAGTGCTCTCAGATCCAGAAACCCAAAAGATCCGGACAGGCATTTCGATCCAGACTCATGTTTCAGCCAACCAAACTTGTCTGGATGGCTTGGGAAAAATAAGTCAATCCGGAAACGAACGAGACGAATACAAATTACTGCACGTATTGTTTACATCCAGCGTTAGATATCCAGACTTGTATGTCAGACATTCGGATTTGTCTGGATGGCTGAAACCAAAGTCTGGTTGTTTAAGTTAGACATCTGGACTCATGTTTCAGCCATCCGGATTTGTCTGGATGGCTGAAACCTAAGTATGATTGTTTAAGTTAGATATCAGGACTCATGTTTCAGTCATCCAGATTTGGCTGGATGGCTGAATATATATCCTGACTTTCGGCAGATCCGGAGTTTTGACAGATCCAGAAAGGGTTCTCCCCCAATTAGTCTGGATGGGCGAGGTTTTACTTTTAACAAGAATATGAAAAATATGTCATCATACTGGAGTTAAAACTGATGCATTAAGCAGGAAAACTGCTAGAATGGCAACACTGATTATGAGTGCTAAGTTAACCCTTTCAATAAGAGAACCATAGTTTACAAAATCCTTGCTACTATCAGATTACTTCATATAGTTTAGAAAGAATGCCTCAAAAGTTAATCAAAGAGTTATTAACAAAATGACTCTGCGAGATTCATCCTAAACTAAAACATCTGAAGATAGTTAGAATTAGATAATCAAGTCCTCATAGAAAGGATTAATGCTATATAGTTACAAAAAAAATTATCTTTTATATAACCTTGAAACAGTGAGTACAACAATATAGTAAACACTATGTCTAGCCTATAACAATTTGTATACCAGTTTTATCATTACTCTAAGTGGACACACCATTACTTCTAGTTGCAGCACAGGGTACACTACCCAATTTGTTAGCAAATTTCAAATTGAGTTAGATAATTAAATTTAGTTACCAAAATATACCTTAGCTATTGTACATTTTGTTACTTAATAAACATTATCGCTTAAATAATGTACCAACAAATAAAATGAGTGGTTAGGTCAATATTTTTAGTCTTCAAAATGTACTTTAACTATTGTAAATTTTGATCGTATAATATATACAGGTATATATCAATCTAATTACTAATTTTTGTAAGTAGTATTTCTATAGATTTCACATATTAATTGGACCACCGCATACAAATCAGCTACTTTACCCTATATAATTCTTTCAACAAGTATTTATTGGTAACTAAATCTTGATCTATTACACCACAGCAAATGTTTCTTCAGAAGACACCCTTGTCAATTATGTTTTAGTTACTCCCACAATTGTTTTCAACTTGTTAATGATCTTTTGGGTTCATTAGGTTAGTCCAGAAAGTTATAACCCCAACAATTCCTAGATGTTGGTTCTTCGCTGAATACAATCATCTGGAGGTCGTTAGAATGAAATGTAATTGGCGTCATCTGATTGCAAAGTTTAAGACTTGCACAATGCCAATCTGAACAACTATATTGGTTTTTAGAATAATTATATAGTATGCTACATATTATCAAAATGTAAAACTTGCAAAACAAACAAACCAGAACAGGAACCGCACAAAAGAACTTGCCAAAATCACTATGTGGAATTGAAGATTTAACAAAACAATAACATAAAATAAATATAAACACAGAACTACAATATATAATTGAGGTAATCATACAGCATGATAACTTATTGCAAACAATTTCAAACTAAAGTCAGCTCCTATATAAAATATCTTACAATTTTCTTTGACATACAAAAATCTAGTTGTGAATTTTAATTTGTCCTCTAGATCATTAGGTGATATTTCATTGCTAGGTTGAACTTGGAGCTGTGGTGTAATGTGCAACAACATTAGTTATTAAGACGGTCATACACTAATACAAAAATGGAAGTTTATCTTGCATACAAAATATATAATATATATATATATATATATATGTTTCCTTTCAAAATGGTCCAAGTTTTATAAGTTTCATACTAGGCACAAGACAAACCTAAAGCTGGACAAACATTCAGCCAATTTACAAAGACAAATAAATAAATATGACAAATATAAAACCAAGATGATAATTACAAAAAAATATTCGCATTCCTTAAACTTATAATCTCATGTAAATTTGCTTAGACAGTACTGCGCAAGCTTTAATGAAAACTAAAAATTTGCAGCATTGTTATCTAGTTTATTTTATGATAAAAAGAATTAAGTTGAATTATATTGAAATCACAGAATGGATGCTGCCAGAACTTAAGTACAGTGCAGTACTGTATATTACAAATGTTCTCTCTACGTTCTCACACCGTCCGCTTGTTTACCCGTTTCCAGTACATTACTAAAAAAAAAAACTATTTGTAGCTTAACTCACTCTACAGTATGGGCCAACAGAAAGTATAGGCAGAATCAACAGTTCTACCTTATTGGGAAGAGATAACCAATAATTAGGTATGGACATTTATAGCCTGTTTGCTCCAGCCCACCCTGAGCTACAAGAGGCTTGCGGTCACAAATACTACACTGGTCATAATGAATGGACTATAGTTATGGTTGATTAGAGCCCCTTGAAAACTGTCAAGGATAGGTGATAGTAAGTTGAAATGACACAGTTTATGAACAAAATTGTCTTTGAACGATAGATTTTGTCTGTATGCTCCAATAGATATCTTGGTAGGCTGATAGCAATATTTACCATAAAAGTATTGAATGACATGGATGCTATTAACATTTGAATATTGTAATGAAACTTTATATCTTAATTTGTGTTGGTCATAATTCAAGTATTATGAAATGTGGTATCATAGTAAAGATATGTCTCAAATATTCCATTGTATTTTGTTAACTAACTTATACTACTAACGTATCTAGTATCACCAAACAAGAATATAATTATGCAATGTCTAATCTAGCTAAAATCATCTTTGAAAAGTAAAAAGACTAATTTTTATCCCAACCTACCACTATCCCAATGCAACAATAATCGAGGCAATTTTTGAATAGAACTTTGGCCCTCATCTTAATTTATAGTGACCATAACCTGCACTGCTATAAACACAATTAAACAACATACAGAGTACTGAACCATAATAGCTACACACCTATTTGAATCTGTATTGAACTCAAATTAAACACAATAATTCTTCATTATATCTCAAATGCTTCAGAACTAAGCTTTAAAGGTTCAAAGATTGAAATGGGTATCTACAGACTATGGCTCATAACTGTACTAAGCAAAGATCTTTTATTCATTAAAGCTCTGCACACCATTGACAATACTTGTTACACTATCCCTAAGACTTTTGAACCCGACGATACACTATGTACGAGACTACTGCTATACCTACAGCTGCCGTTAATGAAGCTAGGACACCTCTACTATCTTTTAGCATACCACAGAGCATAGTCAGTCGAACTGCATTGGCAGAGATATATGTTGCCCTCTGTGAAAAGAAAAAATACATTGTAAGGTTTGTATTTATTTAACATATCTACCAATACCTAATTGTTCAGTTAAATTTTGCACATTCTCTTGTTCTGTCTCTACTATACTTGATATACCAAGTCTATATTTTTAATATATAGCCCACATACTCTACTCTTCCAGCTCAGTACTGAAAAAAAAAAATCTTTCTTGCTTCTCAAATGTTCCATTCCTCTTCTTGCCTTGACCTTCCTTCCTTCAACACTCTCAAAATTAGCAATCATCTTCTAAAATTGCATACTTCCTGCAAACAGGATGGTGGTGGTTGTTGTTGTTGTCGTCGTTCCCTAAGCTGCCTGGCCGAACAGACCCGAGTCCCTAAGGATGGTATAGTTTATAAAGTAGCACCTTCCATTCCAGCCCACTGCCCCTTCCCTTCACTCTTTTATCAACTTGTCTCTCTACATCTACATCCTCATACCATGGTCATATGTATGTCTTTTGTCATTTTTTTTTTTAAAGGATTGGTAAAATCTATATAGCTCATGATAAAAACTTTTTATCCATGATGCAGTTTGATGAAGTTTTTAACGCTGTGCACTCCCTTGATTGACAGGGCTAATGCATGCCCTTGTTACAGGGACTTGACTGGACATTTTCCACGAATCGCTAGACCTGAGTGTCCAAACTCTTGACATCTACCAATGATATGGGGTGGGATCAAACTGTAGACCCTTTGATCAGCAGTCAGACGCACTACTGACCATGCCACGGCCCGAGGCATGGTAAACCCGATAAACTCTTTTGTATCTTTCTTCATCTTCCCAAGATGATGCATTGAATATACCAGTACAGTACAATTGTTTTTCTGAGAATAAAAAATTATCAATGAAGCATAGGGGAGGTCTGGTGAATGTAAAAACATGACGGAGCATCAGGAACAACTTTCCTTGCCTGTGGCAATTCCCACACTAAATCTGTGTGAGTGAGTCGTTCTCCAAGCAGATGCCACTCAGCAAAAAAAATGCCAGGCAGAAATTAACAAATCTATTGACATCTCCTATGGCCTAAGGGTTTATTAATAATTTTGACAAGACACATCTTTGCACAAAACATACTGTATATTTAACTCAAAACTCAAAACTCACTCACCTTCACAGTTGCTAATGCATCTTGTAGATAGCTTAACTGGTAGTTTCTCCTACACTTAACTGTCAAAATTTCACAATCTCAATCTACCCATAAAATGCCTTTTCCTTGTCTATGTATCTATCCATTGTACCTATTGTAGAGTTTTCCACCTGCAAGAGGCACTAATGAGCGCACCACCCTTCAGTATTTTGTATAAGGTTTATTCCCCTAGACAGGTTGCCAACTTGTGATGAGTCCCATCCACCCGGATTTTTGTAGGTTGTCTCCCTTAGATAAGTTGCCGACCAAGGCTGACGAGTCCCATCGACTCGGATTTGTATAAGGTTGTATACCCAGTCATGTGGTAATTTGGGGGAATGGGTCGGGCACAAGTTGGCTAGATAATAGTCCATCAGGCGCCTGGCCCGGGGAGACGATTAATATGAAGGGTGCGCCTGGAAGTGTGGTGGGTGGGCTTGTGGCTTCGGCTCCGCTGCATGTCTGCCTGCCGAGATCGGAACCTCTCCGAGTGGTTGGGGGCCGGGGGAGTGCTGAAGGGACCTTGGTGACCCTGGTCTCTGGGTCTTCTCCTGGATGACCTAGATTTGTGTGAATTTGTGTTTTGTCTGTGTGTGTTCGTTGTTTTGTGTTGTGTTTTCCCTGTTCTTGCTCTGTCTTGAGTCGGCTCCGGAGATCACGATTTGCAAATTTTAATCCGCCTCAAATTTTATACAACGACAATATCAATACTATGAAGCTTTTAAAATTATATTCTGACTAATGCTAGATGATTTCATTCAGCTTAGGAATGATCACAAAAAATATAAGGGGTGAAGAGCAATGAGGGTGCAAAGGCGGCAGTATGTATGGAGAACAGAGCGAGTTCTTTGATCTGAATGTTGGGTTAAAGCAAGGGTGTGTGATGTCCCCATGGTTGTTCAACATATACTGTACTGTATATTGATGGAGTCATGAAAGAAATACAAGGAAGAGCAATGGGTGTTGGTGTACCGCTGATAAGGGAAGGAAATAAGTGGAATTTACCTGAACAGTAAACCTTCGGTAATTCGGACTCTTTTTACTCGGAAACCCATACTTCTCGGAATGGCATCGGCCTCTCAGATAGGTCCCCGTATGTCGCAGCAAATATCCGAGTTTGACGAGTTAACAGTGTTATAATCTACACCATTCACAAGATAACAGTGAATGCTACCTTTACCTCTCTGTTTTACCCAATTTCACATATATGTACAGTACTTAGAATAATACTGTAGCCCCTGAACTCCAAAAGCAACATCAGCGTACAGTGGGCCCCCAAAAGGCGCGGTCAATGTAGACTGGGCAAACACAGTGTCCTTGGAAATGCACTTCATTGGGACTTGAGAATAAATGGGGAAAATTGGATTGTAGTCTGCCAACCCGACCGCCCGTACCTATTTTTCCCTAATAGGCCTAGCCTAACGCCTAAAATACATACAAAAAGTACAGATTATGGTTAAATACAGTTACTTATATGATATATTAATAATAATAATAATAATAAGCATGTTACTTATTACTTACTTATTTCTCATAAGCGCCAATTTTTCCGAAGAATTCACTAGCGCTTGGAAAGAGAAAGAAAAAAGAACAAAATCAATGCATCAAAAGAAAGCTTATATACAACACACATTTAACAATCACTAGCAGTGGCAAAATAGCCTAAACTCTATAGCCATCTGTCATGACACCTCTCTCAAGATCATAGCTTCTCTCAAAGAGAAAAGTCTTAAGTTGTCTCTTGAAGCATTCAACAGAACTCGGTTGTCTCATGGACAGCGGCAACCTGTTATACAACCTCGGAGCCATGTAGGAGAATGACCTCTCAAAGAAAGAAGACTGCTGGAAAGCCCTTGGTTCATCAAGACGAAAAGGGTCATTGTCATGACACTCAACTACACCATGGTGTGCCGGTGGACGCCTGAGCAGCTCCGCAAGGTACCTAGGCTCACCAAATTTGAGAACCTTAAAAGTCACTAAACACAACTTAAATTCTATTCTTGCTCTTACTGGCAGCCAGTGCAGTTCTATGTGAAGAGATGTAGTAGGAGTTCTAGGTGGAACACCAAAAATGAGTCTTGCGGCCCTGTTAAGAACAGACTGAACTTTCTTTAAAATATAATTTGGAAGACCCACCAACAGGGCATTGCAATAATCAACACGAGAGAAGACCAATGAGTGAACCAACGTCAGGAGGCAACATCTGGTTATAAACGGCTTCACCAAATAGAGATTTCTGATGTGCAAGTAACAACTTTTAACTATCTGGTTTACATGCTCTTTGAAATCTAATCGGGAGTTCACATATACACCCAGATTTCGAACAGAGTTGACCGGTCGCAGCTGAGATCCACCCACATTGATGGAGAGGGCACCTACTATATCATCAGCTCTTCTATTTCCTCGGATGATGAGAATATCAGTTTTACCATCATTTAGTTTATAAGTTTTCTCGCTCTCATCCACTTCTTGATATCAGACATCAACAATTCCATCTTACTCCGTATATCAACTATATTTGTGATTCTCACATAAATCTGGGTGTCATCTGCATAAAAGTGAAAGGTGACATTATGTGCACGAAGCAGAAGAGACAAACTGCTGATATAAATTATGAATAGGATAGGACCTAAAACTGATCCCTGCGGAACACCATACTGTAGGGGTGTCGAGTCCGAGACTCTGGGATCTACCTGACAAGTACGACCCAAGAAGCAAGAGAGCAGAGTCACGCACACCACAATCGTAAAGATCACTCAATAGCAACTCGTGATCCACTGTGTCAAAGGCCGCAGAGAGATCAAGCAAGACCAATAGTGAGGCCACACCATTGCAAATGTTCTTAACTAGATCATTATGTACTCTAATCAATGCTGTTTCAGTTGAATGATGCTGTCGGTAAGCAGACTGAAAAATTGGGATAGTTTCATTCTGCTGAAGTAGTGGTTGTAATTGGTCAAGTATTGCACGCTCTAATATCTTTGATATGAAGGACAGGTTGGAGACAGGACGATAGTTCAACATGTTCTCAACATCAAGTCCAGGTTTCTTTAGACTAGGTCGGAGTAGTGCATGCCTTTCAGACTGTGGGAAGTTACCTTCAGAGAAGCACTTATTAATTATTTTGGAAATAAACTCAACTGTGTGATCATAGACTCTTGGTAGCTTGGAAACATTTATGGGATCCAACGGGCAAAATGTTTTATTGAGGTTTCTTATGTAGGACGAGATCATGTCCACCTCTACTGAGTGAAAGGATGAGAGGACATTATTAGGAATGTGTCGGGGTTGGAGTACAACTGAAAGTTCTTCACCAACAGAAGCATCATCCAGTTCCTGTCTTATGCGAGTTATCTTGCCAGCAAAAAATGCCACAAAGTTGGCAGCCAACTCGGCATCGGGTACAGAAGGTCTTAAGCTGACTCTTGTTTTTCCAAGTAAACTGTTTACAATTGAAGCCAACCTCCTCTGGTCGCTACCACATGAGTCAACTTTTCCCTGATAATACACTTTCTTTTCATCTTTGATTGTGTGGATCACGGCTCTTCTGGCTGACAGATATTGCAACCATGTAGAGTCTGTTTTATTTATCCGCCATTCACGTTCAGCTCTTCTACGCGCTCTTCTAAGAAATTTAACTCGAGTGCTATACCAGGGTGAATCATCTCGTACTATGATTTTCTTCTCTACTTCTGGACAGTGATGATCGAACACTAATTTAAGTGCATTTCTATGTACCTCCACCAGCTCATCTGAAGTAAGGTTGGAAGTATCAATACTTCCCAAGTACTGTTTTACTTCACTGCTAGCCAAACTTTGGTCTGTATTTTTATAATTTCTAAATCTGATTACTTTTTCATGTGTGAGTGGCTTAGGGAAATCAAAGCTGAAAGTAATCAAAGCATGATCAGAGGTATTAGGGTCAGCATTCTCAACATCAACATCCAGAACACCACCACAACCCACAGGAAAGAGAACCAAGTCAAGGGTGTGTCCTAAGATATGAGTTGGGTGGGACACATGGTTTACAAAATTGTTCTGATCAGTCAACTCCAGGAACTCAGGAGAGAACGGCTTCAGATGAGGGCTGTCAGCCCAGTAATTAAAATCTCCACATATCAAAAGTCTTCCGGTTTTAGCAGAAAATTTCTCGAGAAACTGCCCAAACTCTTCCATAAAACCCCTATTTATTAGTGGCCCCTCCATCATTGACGAACATGCCTATTACATAAGGCATCCTCTTCAAACACTAATCCGCCGTAGTTTGAATCTACCGCGCAGAGCATTTAAAAAACTGAGGAGCCTTCATCATGAGCGCACGCGACCTCACTCATGGCTTCAGTCATTATGAATTGGGTTCTCACTACGAAAAAACTTCGTAAAAAATAAAAACAAAAAGAAAATAAGAATAACTATCTAATAAGCTTTCCATCATATCGTGGATGTACTGTACTTGTGTGGATCTTTGACCAGACGCTACTGCAGGCGTCATTCTTCCTTCTCTGCTCTGCGCTCAGCCTGCCCGGACCTGTCTCCCCACGCTCCGCGGGTTCCGCATTTGTTGCGTCCCTAGTGAGTTTTTTCTCATTTGTTTACTCCGGGATGTATCGAGTAAGGTTAGGATATGCGTAGCAGGAGTGTCCTGGGCTGGTTGCCCGCAGTGCAGTGTATTTTGGGTCGTATGTTTGGGGCATCTATTTCGGATGTACCCTCGTGGTCCTGTTGTGGACAGGTGAACTTTTTCACAGTTAGCTAGCTTTGTGATGCAGGCGGCTTTCATTACACGTTATTGCTTCCTTTTATCTTTCTGATGAGGTAGCGTATTTTTGCTGTCGTTCCCAGCGTATTTTTCTTCACTTAGTGAAGTTTTTTCTGGGTCCCGAGTCAGTTCTTCCCTTTGCCGGAAGTGTTTGCTACAGTGGTGTGTTGGCGGTGGTTCCTGTTGTGATATAATTCAGTGCTTTTTGTTTATATTCCGACATGTTACTGTTATCCGTCTGCCTAGGCCTAGCCAGCCTCTCGTTAGCTTTATCACATATACAAGTGTTATTGATTTATTTTCTAAATATGTACTACTGTGTCATGTGTATCCTGGTTTAGTTGTGTATTGGCTAATTCCACGGACTATTTATGTGTCCTGGGTTAGTTGTGTTTTGGCTAATTCCACGGACTATGTTGGGCCCGGCGTTAGTTGTGTTTTAGCTACGCCTCGGTCCGGTGTTGCGTTCAGATGGTATCTGGACAGGGTGGGTTTTTTCCGGCGGGTTTTTCTCGGTTTCACCTTGATAACCCCGGCTGGTTGCCAAGTTTTGGCCACGCGTGGTTTAAAACAGGCTTGTTTCCCCGGCGAGTGGGTGTCTGTGGCTCCCCAGGTCTGCGTCTCTGGGGTGCCTGTTTCAGGCTCCTTCTGATTCCCGGCGGGTTGGCTGTACCCATCTAACAGTGTTCATACGGACACGTGTTGTTTGTAGTTTTTTCGGTTTTGCAAAGCCAATATAAAACTATGCTGTAGTTGTATTTCCTCCCCGGCGATCTGTTTCAAAGAAGTGGGGATAGGAACAATTGGGGTTAACTTTTAAACTTTAATTCACCCGGTGGGTGCAACCTGGAAGGGTGGGATGACCGAATTTGCAAAATTCAGTTTAGTTGACCAGTCAATTGAGGGATGCTTTGTGTATCGCCTCCTTCAACATACGGCGCTTTAGGGCACAATTGGGGTTAACGTTTTTTAAACTATTATTCACACCCGGCGGGTGTTTCTTGCACGGATGAGAATAACGAATTTACAATTCAGTTAGTTAACCAGACATTTGAGGGATACGTTTTGTATCGCCGCCTTCAACATACGGCGATCTAAAAAGATACTTCGGCAGAAGTTAGATCTCGTATATTTGTCAGGCTTCCCAGTTTTTTATCTACGAGATAATTCGGGGGCCGGCGTCTTTTTTAGGGTTTTTTTTCCAAAATTTAATATGGAAACAAACACCACCGGAAAGACTTAATCACTTATAAACGCCATGATGGTCTTTATATATTATGTCAGAGGGTATTCATAAATCTTTTGGACAAATTAAGATATTCTGAAATCTTTTACTTAGGAAACCCCACCGCGTAGCGAGCTGTGGTCGTTGAGTATTACGTCTCGTTACCCGGCGGGTTATTTAACACCTGTGTGCGAACATGAGTGGGTTAACCTTATGAGCATTAATTCCTGGAAATTTTAATTTTCCAGAGCTGGGTCCCGGCGGGTCTATGCAGAACCTGGAGTAAGTTTCCCTCCAGTCTCTGTCATGGCTACCTTTGCCCCGGTTTTTGCTGTATGCATTACGCTCTCCTGTTCAGGTATCCCTAATTTTGCGCACACCCTTTGTATAAAATGTGTTAAAATGTCTCATTTGGTGGGGGTTACCTTTCCGGCGTTTTTCTCGTTGCTCCGAGAACACCGTTTTTGTTTACCGAGTTTTAGTCAGGATGGCTAAAATAGGTAAGTTACCCCGACGAGTTTGGTCGCTTGAGGGCTCATCAGAAACTGCGTTTTCTGTGGTCGAGCCTGGGATCAGGCTTCCTGTGTTATTCATTGCTTTATGCATTACGCCCTCCTGTTATGTCTCGTTTGGTGTGGGCTACCTTTCCGGCGTTTTTTCTCGTTGCTCCGAGAACACCGTTTTTGTTTACCGAGTTTTAGTCAGGATGGCTAAAATAGGTAAGTTACCCCGACGAGTTTGGTCGCTTGAGGGCTCATCAGAAACTGCGTTTTCTGTGGTCAAGCCTGGGATCAGGCTTCCTGTGTTATTCCCGGTGAGGGGGGCTCCACACAGTTATTTTGTTTGGTCTTTCCCTCCCGGCGACCTTTTTACAAAGAGGTCTGGGGCAGGTATAAGTGGTTTGACATTGCATATAAAACCCGGCGGTTGTACCTTCGGGTGGTTATATTAACGAATTTGCGATTCGCGATAATTTGCCAAACAATTGATTGATACAATAGGGTATCACGGCCTTCAAGACGGCGATCTATGAGGGCTTCTGGCAGAAGCCGGATTAGAGATTAAGATAGGCTTAGACTTTTTATGGGATAAAAAGATGCCTGAATCTTACTAGTGTTTCAAGTGTAAAGGGATACTTGAAGGACTTCATCTTTAATAAAGATATGTTTCATTTTTATGAGGATTCAGAAGTTATGCTTAATTCTTTTGAACAGGTAAAAGATATGCTGAAATCCTTAATAAACAATTGGAACAATGTTGTTTGTTTGTTTAGTCTTTCTCTCCCGGCGACCTTTTTACAAAAAAGGTCTGGGGCAGGTACAATTGGTTTGACATTGCATATAAAACCCGGCGGTTATACCTTCGGGTGGTTATATTAACTGATTAGCAATTCGCGATCATTTGCCAAACAATTGATTGATACAATAGGGTATCACGGCCTTCAAGACGGCGATCTATGAGGGCTTCTGGGAGAAGCCGGATTAGAGATTAGGATAGGCTTAGACTTTTTATGGGATAAAAAGATGCCGGAATCTTACTAATGTTTCAAGTGTAAAGGGATACTTGAAAGACTTCATCTTTAATAAAGATATACTTCATCTTTATGAGGATTCAAAAGATATGCTTAAAATCTTCTGGACAGGTAAATATATCCTGAAATCTTTAATATGAAACTCAAGGAAAACGAAAAGTAGTGGTGGAGTGCTACGGTTCGTTGACCGGCGGTCTTGTGACACATATTTTGTACCATTTTTTGGGTGTAACCCTATGAGCATTAATCCCCGGAAAATTCTCTTTCCAGGGCGGAGTACCGGTGTTGCACCAGGTGACCAGGTAGTTCCCGGGGGCGGGGTAGTTTTCCCCCAGTCTCTGCCATGTCGGCACTTGAACCTCTCATTGCTGTATGTTCAACGCCGTTAAGATCAGGTATCCCTATATATTATTTTATTTGTTAATGAAATAATTTAATCACTGAATAATAATAACCATATATATTTTCTATGATTATATTAGGATAATATTGTGTTTATTTATAGTAATTTATTTTAATACAATTAAATATAAATTAAATTAATTAGTATACTTTATGATTTTGCTCACCAGCTCTGCTTTCAATGTGTTAATGAGCTATGGGAGCTTTTAATTATCATAAACCTTTACAGGGCTCTCTTTTAGAGAGTATACCGAGCTCGCAAGCGAGGGACAGCCACAGCCAAGGTGTATGGCGATACTCACAGTCCTGGCAGGACAGAACACATCCCTTTGTGACTCAACTAGTGCTGACGTCCACGGGATGCCAATGTACCATCTTCTACCCCAGTTTTAACATGGCAACATGTGGAGGTCCCGGCTTCGGCGGGATCTTCCCATGATAAGCCAGACTTAACGGATGAAGAACAACGATCTCTGGTCTCAGAGATGGAGGTTGAAGAGTCCAGTCACCTTCTAGGCGACTCTCAGGGTACTGTCGAATCTCCACGGAGTTCGTCATCGGCTAGGTATGTACCGGCGGAAGAGATTGATGGACTACTATTGAATGCACTTAATAGGTTCTTTGGCCCTACGCCGGAAACTCCTTCTGATACGGGAGATCCCGCGATGTCGACGAATGTGCGACCTCTGGCTACATCCTTTGCTTTAGCGAAAATACCTAGCCATCCGCTTGTGTCAGACCCAATTTCCAATGTGCCAGGCACAACAGCTCTCACTACTTCCACTGTGCGAGTCATATCAGACATATCTCCCCCTCCTTTAGACAAGGCGCCAGTCAAAAAACAGGAGCTATGCCTCTTTTTACGGGCCTGATGAGTCAGGGGTAGCAATGTTACGGAAATGTTTTGGATGTTCATATTAAGGACATTCCAAGTTATTATAACCATGACTTATTCTTACCACCAAATCCCTCCAGAACGCCATTCTTGGTTCTCTCTTCCGGTTTTTGGTGCCGGCGGAGTCCCCTCTGCTTGGCTGCCATTAGCACACCTTCCCCAGCTTACCTAGACCGCAAGTTTAGGTTAAGAGGAAAAGCGTTTAAACTGTTTTCGCAATATATGGTTCCCAGCAAGTAACAAAGTCTCTGTTACGCTCTTCTCAGGCAATAGAAGCCGCGGAAGTCAGGAAAGCCATTGAACTTTCCCGGCGCTTGCTTCTCCAGACTTCCATCCAAGTCTTTAGGAGATATTCGGACGGCCTTATTAGAGGCAGTTCGAGCAAGGCAGGATCTGAGGATGTTCTTAGTGAAGAAACTTCTTGACCGTATTGCAAGCCAAGTAGTTCTGTCTCCAGTTCTAATTCCTTCTTTGATTTCACCAGCAGTTTGGAAGACTGTTTTCAATTTGGCACAAGCATTCAAGCAAGGTCCCCGCAAGCCCTGATGCCCTTGTTAGAACAAGGGATCAGGGTCTGGTGGTATCTGGGCGACTAACTGGTGGTGGCAGAAACAGAAAAGTTACGCATCAGTCATGTCTACGTTACGTTAAACCATCTCATATCTCTAGGATTCAAGGTCAACTTAGTAAAAGTCAAACCCTTGTTCCCCCACGAGTATTTCAGGGGATAGGGCTGGTCGAGGACACAGCTTCTCTCACTCTGAGTCAGAGTGTGGACACTCGAAACAGATTTCGCAAAAACTGTTTATGTTTCTCCACAGTCTGAATACGACACAGAAACTTTGGGAATCTCTAGTCGGTTCTCTCAACGGGGTTCAGCTAACTGTGAAGTTGGGCCGGTTGAAAGTCTAACATTTAATCTTGGAGGGCAACAAATTTTTCCCACTATTACCGGCGGGGATAGTATGGCCTATCCCAACGTTATTACACAACTTACTAGCGGTTTGGGCGACGAGAGAAAGGTTGCACGCAGTCATGTCATGAACCTCTCCTCCGCCGTCGGTATGGGTGGACATGGATGCGTCAGGCACGATAGGTTGGGGCTTGTAGTCAAACCTCGGGCATCAGGGTCAAAGGTTTTGGTCCCATTTAGAAATCTTCCACATCAATGTCAAAGACTTACTAGTCCCCTTATCTGTCCTTCAGGCTCACGGCTCTGCTTTACGGGGCTAGTCGGTGGCCTTCAGAATGGACAATCTGAATGTGGTTCACTGTATTCAGAAACAAGGGTCAATAAGATCTCGGAAGTGGCTAAACGTGTCAGAAAAGATTTTTATACTAGCCAACAGGCTGAACATTCATCTTCACGTATCTTATCTCCCAGGTGTTGCAAACGTCTGGGCAGACGCTCTGTCTCAGAGACAAAGCACTTCAGTGGAATGGGCGCTCTTGCGTGTGCGGAGCATGACCATCCACAAGTGGATTTGTTTGCGTCTGAGAAGACTTGCAAACTCCCACTGTACCTCACCCGCCGGACGATAACGCCGGCGGGCGGACCTGACGCTCTGATGACGGACGAGAACAGGTTGAGTTCCTTTATCTATTTTCCGCCGCCAGACGCGTCTCTAATGTGCCACGTAGTCAACAAACTACAGGATTAGCGAGGCGTAGTCTCGCTAATCGCGCCCCTGTGGCCGGTGCAGTTTGGTACCAGCATTTGTACACGTGGTGCCCGCACCCAGTGTCACTCCCGGTCGGGTTGTTCCACTTAGAACACAATTGGCAACCTAGAAACCTCACGGACTTGTTCATTATGGACATTCAGGAGGCCAAGTGGCTAGCACCATATGGTAGCGACGTGACCAAGATATTCACGAATCAATATACCCAGTCTACAAAGCGACAGTTTCAATCGCATTGGCAAGCTTTTATGTCTTGGATTCTTAGAACAAACCAAACTGTGCCCTCGGTGGCGTTGGTTGTTAATTATTTAATGTATCTGTTCATGCAGAAACATTTATCTGAAATTGATTTATGAGGGCAGGTTTTAAATTCCGCCCACCTCCCCGTCAGCTCAGGCCTACATGGTCTCTGGACAAAGCATCGTAGTTATTCTCGTTCCCGTATGTACCAAAGACTGCAGATTTTACAAAAGGGCAGTATTCCTTATGGCTTTGGCTACCGGGAACAGAGTATCTGAGCTGGCGGCGATGAGCAACACACCTATTTGCCTCAGGTTTGATAGGCTTCATGAGTGTATTCACATTGCACCTTCCCCAGGATTCTTAGCCAAGAATGAGCACAGTGAATACGTGTTTTCAGAGTTCACGGTGCCGGCGTTAAAAAGGGGAAAGGTGCACCATCTTTTTTGCCCAGTGCAAGCTCTAACCAAATATTTAAGAGTGGCACCTCTAAATCACCAGGGTGCTTTATGGGTCGCAAGTCCGGGTGAACGCTTGATGGAGCGTACACTGGCTTCTCTCTTGGTCAAGGACTTTAAAGAGAAGAATCCCGGCGTTGTGGGTAAGACCCACGATTTACGCAAGGGGACAGCCTCTTTACGTTTCCTTAATAATCTTTCGGTGGAAGTTATTAAGTCCACACAGTTGTGGGCCTCTAATCAGGAGTTTTTTGACGCGATGCCTTTCAGTAGCTCTGGACAAACCTTCCTTGCCATGTATAACTTTACGGCAGAGGGTCTAGGTGGCCCTTTTAGTCACGTTTTGTTTAATTTCAAGAAAAAGGGGGGGGAGGGTGCAGTCAGTGTGACATAGGACACCCTAGACCCCTCCGGAGTATGTGTTCGGAACATACGAGCTGGGATACTGTTTGTAGGCATTGTTTTATAAAATTTCTCTGTAGTATTTATTGCAGGAAATTGTGCTAAAGGCCAATAGTAGTGTTACAACAATTCTTGTTGTAAGTAGCTTTGGCTGTGAAGCAATAGATTTTTGAGAAATCTCGGTAGTTGCAACTACGACTTTTACTTTTGAAGTAATTACTTCTCCATAAGTACACGAGTTCAGTACTTCTATGAATGTACAAGAATTCATTTATGTTTGGTTATATTTTTAGGAATATATCCACTAGTTAATGGGGTTTATATGTGCACATGTAAACTTATAAGTTTTTAGTTTTCACCACTTACTTTAAGTGGGGTGCCTTCTTAACTAAGCAGATCTGTGTACAGAGTCTCAGAGTTAACCCTTTTTCAAGCAGGCTTCTTTGAAGCACGCTCCTGCTTGTACCCCTTTTTGAAGATTTAGGCTGTATAAAGTTTATGCACCCGAATATCTCTTTTTTTTACAAGAGTAAGAATACTATGTGGTTGTTTGATTATCTGCTTTTCTAGAGTTATGATATGATTACGAATGTCCCCCTCCAGTCTTAGAAATCAGGCATGTTCGTCAATGATGGAGGGGCCACTAATAAATTATAGGTTTGACTCCTGTAAGGAGATAAAGAAAACCTAATATTTAGTAGTGGCCCCGTAATCATTGACGACTGGGGCCCTCCCGACCATCCCCTTCCCATTCGTTGATGTATTAAGGATTTTGGTTTACTTGATATGTCAGTGAAGGAAGAATGACGCCTGCAGTAGCGTCTGGTCAAAGATCCACACAAGTACATCCACGATATGATGGAAAGCTTATTAGATAGTTATTCTTATTTTCTTTTTCTTTTTCTTTTTTATGAAGTTTTTTCGTAGTGAGAACCCAATTCATAATGACTGAAGCCATGAGTGAGGTCGCGTGCGCTCATGATGAAGGCTCCTCAGTTTTTAAATGCTCTGTGCGGTAGATTCAAACTACGGCGGATTAGTGTTTGAAGAGGATGCCTTATGTAATAGGCATGTTCGTCAATGATTACGGGGCCACTACTAAATATTAGGTTTTCTTTATCTCCTTACAGGAGTCAAACCTATAATCTGTGCCACGATGGCCAGGCAACTGCCATTCTTAGAATTTGTTGATGGAATTTTATTTCCACTTCCAACAGTTCATAATAAAGAGGGGCTGGGTTATGGCTTATTTGCAAGATATTCACCAGAGATGTGGAGTAGACAACTTCCACTCCACCACCCGGATGATCTCCCCTAGGCCTAGGAACATTTATTATGGAATGGGTTTTAGGCAATGCCGCCTGGATAATATTCAGATCTGACTCGAACAACCAGGTCTCAGTGAGACATAATACATCAAGGTTACGTTCATCCAAAATCTCGCAAATATGATCCATTTTGTTACGCAAGGAACGAACATTCAACAGACCCAGTTTCAACCGGCTCCCTTGTATAATTTTTTTTAACCTAAAAAATTGGTGTTTTCAATAACTTTATTTCTCTGAGCTGTCATTAGAGGACAATTTCTACTTGAGGCGAAATGATTTGGCGGCTCCGTAACTAATGTGGAGCTCATACAATTTATACATTTGGGGGAAGTCTTGTTGGTGCAGTCTTTTGAGTTATGAGTACCGGCACATAAGTTGCATTTTGGATCCTCATTTTTCCAATAACACCTGTCACTAGTATGGCCAAAGCCCTGGCAATGGTAACATTGTGTTACCCAGAAGCGATCGTATGCACGACATCTCACAAGTCCAACATACACAGAATTGCCATCATCCACAATGGAAGAGCGTATTTCAGGTGACATTTTTACTACCGCAGTCTTTGTGTGTGCATCACTCTTTTGCTTGGTGAATAGCAAATTCATAGCTAAGCCATCGTCGACCAGGGACTTTATTCTTGGGTTCTTGTTGAGGATGCTGGGAATTATCTCATTATCCTCAGTGTCATTAACAATGCCTACCAGAGTCATTTTTGGCAGCATCTTTTTTGGTTCGGAGACACAGAAGGCACTGTCCACCCCCAAACACTGATTGATGGCCCTTCCTGCGTCTTCCTTGGCTTTCTTGGATGGAAGTCGTACCACCAGTACACCTGAATCAGTTCTAGTTAACTTGTTAACCAGAACCGAAGCCAAAGCAGTCTCGATTGCCTTTGTATCTGGTGGGCTTACTGGCTCGGAGGATCGGTCTTTTGGCTTCACTACCAGGACCTGATGGTCCCAGACAGTTTTTTTATTTCCACCATCTACCACCTCAGTGGTGCGTTTGGTCGGCTCCTTTTTGGTCTCTTCAAATGTTTGCTGAACTATCTTGGCAAACAAGGGAATGTCGGGGGCAGCAACTTTAGTCTCAAGGACTAAAGGACCCATTTTTCGTATCTGATTAAAAATAAGAGAAAACCCTAGTTAAAAAAAACTTGAAAATAACTACCTGGGACAGACCCCAGGCAGCGCCGTCCCCGTCAGTGCCGCCACAATGGAAATTTTTTAAAATGGAAAAGAACAAAAGGGAAAGTGGTGTCTGCAAGGTCACCGCGGGCAGGTGGGGATCGACTTGGCTACCCTTTGGGGGTAGCCCAACCGAGATGCGTGGAGAGACCACGCACAGGATGGCAGATGTGTGTGGTGCAAAAACTTTAACCAATTTTGTACACTGTTTTTTTTTTTTTTTTTTTTTTTTCTATGTGATTGAGGGAGGCAAAAGGCATAACTGCCTATAGCGAGTGCCTCCCCCATAGTTGAAAGAGTGACAGGGCCAAAATCAAGGGACGTTCGAGCCAAAATGCCTGGACACACGGAGTTTGAAGCAATTTAAGTCATAGGAAGAGGGAAAGACTGATTCTGGGAGAGAGTTCCAGAGCTCAGATGTTGAGTAGAAGAAAGTTTGAGAGTAACGTTTCACTCTTGGGTTGGAGAGTTGCACAGAGTAGGGGTGGGATTGAGTTGCAAGACGGGTACCACGTGCCCTACGTAAAGGAGTGGTATGCACTGGGATAGCTCTGAGGAACACTGATTATTATAGTAGCGATAGAATAGCGAGAGAGATGCAACATTGCGGCGGAGAGAGAGAGATTGCAGAGAGTTGGTGAGTGGACGGGAGTTAATGATACGAAAGGCCTTCCTTTCAACTTTGTCTAGGAGAGCGGTGTGAGAGGAACCTCCCCACACATGTGAACAATACTCAATACAAGGGCGCACTATGCCCCTGTACAGAGCAAGAAGCTGTGCAGGGGAAAAGAACCCCTAAGGCGGTTGAGCACACCCAGCTTCTGGGAGGCTGCCTTAGCAAGACTGGTAATATGGTCCTTCCAAATGAGAGCAGAAGAAAAAGAGACACCAAGAATATTGAGAGAGAAGATGAAGGGTTGATTTTTGTATTGTTGAAGAATAAGGGATAGTCGCTGGGAGATCCTGACGGGTAGATAGATGGAGAAATTGGGTTTTGGAAGCATTAAAGTTAACAAGGTTTTCTCTGCCCCAATTGGAAATAGTATTTAGATCAGAATTTAAGAGTTCTATGGCTTCATTACGTCGTTGAGGGATTGCTGGCTGGGGCGTTCTGAAAAACTAATGGAGTAGTGTAAGGTTGAGTCGTCTGCGTATGAATGGATGGGAATTAAGGTACAGTTAAGGAGATCATTTATAAAAATTAGAAAGAGAATAGGAGATAGGACAGAGCCCTGAGGAACACCGGAGTTTATAGGGTGAGGAAGTGAACAATGGCCGTCCACAACCGCAGCTATGGAACGGCCGGAAAGGAAATTAGAGACAAAGGCACAGATGGAGGGATAGAAACCGAAGGAGGGTAGTTTAGAAATTAAAGATTTATGCCAGACTCTATCGAAGGCTTTCGATATGTCTAGTGCAATAGAAAAAGTCTTGAGCTTATAGCAGTGACAATATAATTTCCACGGTACTCAGCAAGACCCTATTGGTTACGATACTGCCACTGCATAACAGTAAATGGAATGGGTACTCACTTATAATGGTGTATGGTGTCGTTGTTGTGGTGTGAAGTGACGAGCAAAATTTGCTTGTTTGTCTCCCCTCTCGACCTGCTTCTTCTCAATAGTTATCACCTTCAATTTCTTCTTCGGCAGGACCAGTGTCACACAGGCTGGTGTGTTACGGTCAGTGGGGGGGGGGGGCCCTGTATTTACCTAATTGTATTTACCTAATTGTAGTTTACAGGAGTTGAGCTAAGCTCGTGTTGTCCCATCTCTCAGTCTTCTTTTTATCCAATTTTTTCTTGAAAATATGGATGTTCCTTGCCCCTACCACCTCCTCCTCCAGCCCATTCCATTTGTCAATACATCTATAGGGGAAGCTAAACTTCCTGATATCGTTCTTGCAGGTAGGTCTTTTTACTTTGTAGCTGTGGCCTCTAGTTATTCCTGTATCCATAATTAATATATCCTCCCTATCCAGCCTCTCCAGCCCCCGGGTACATTTGTACATCATTATCATGTCTCCCCTCTCTCTCCTCTCTTTTAGACTCAGTAAATTTAATTTGTCTAGCCTCCCTTCATATGGCAGTTCTCTGAGACTTGGAACCAATCTAGTGACTGCTCTCTGGATTCTTTCTAACTTGTGAATATGCTTCTTTAGATGCGGGGACCACACCACTGCTGCATACTCCAATCTTGGTCTAATCATACTCTTCATAATTTTCGCTACCATGGTCTCATCCAAGTAGTTCAGAGCAACTTTCATATTCCCGGCCATTGCATACATTCCGCTAAAGAGCTTGTTAATATGTTTCTCTGGCGACAAATTATCTTGTATAATCAACCCTAAATCTTTTTCTTTTTCGGCCTTGCTAATTATATTATCTCCCATCCTGTACTCCCAATTTGGTCTATTCACACTTCTTCCCATTTAACACATGGCATTTACTTATTAAATTTCATTTTCCACTTGGTGCTCCATTCGTATATTTTATCTAAATCCCCTTGCAGCTCCTCACAACTACTTTTATTTGTTATTTGTCTCATAATTTTTACGTCATCTGCAAACATTGACATGTAAGAGTTTATGCCTATCGGCAGGTCATTCACGTACATAAGGAACATGAGAGGTGCCAACACAGATCCCTGCGGCACACCACTCTCAACTTTCCGCCACGATGAGTAAGTTCCTCTAATGTTGGCCCTCATTTCCCTATCTGTTAAATAGCTCTCCATCCATTTCAGCAAACTCCCCCTGACACATCCTAGCGTCTCAAGCTTAGATAACAATCTCTTATGTGGTACCTTATCGAATGCTTTGGAAAGGTCTAAGTAGACGCAGTCCACCCATCCGCCTCTTTCTTGGAGTACATCTATCACCCTACTGTAATAACATAGCAAACTGGTAACACAAGATGTCCCTTCTCTGAATCCAAATTGCTTTGGGGTTATTATCTTCTTTCTCTCCAACATTTTCATCCATCTCTTCCTAATTAGCTTTTCACAAATCTTGCATACAATACTAGTAAGTGACACTGGTCTATAGTTTAGAGGGTCCTCAGGGTTTCCATTCTTGTATATCGGAATGATATTAGCTCTTTCCATTCAACAGGAACCTGTCCTTTATCTAAGGAAGCTTGAATTATGTCCCTCACTGGCTCCACTAATTGCTCTGCACACTCCTTTAAAACCCAGGCAGACACTTCATCCGGTCCTATAGCTTTCCTTACTTCAAGTCCTCTCATCGCAGATAACAGCTCATCTCTAGTTATTTCAATCTTACTAAGACCACTCTCCAGTACTCCCGCCTGTGGTTCGTCAAATCCTTCCTCTCTAGTAAAAACTGACCCCAATTTGTTTTTCATTACCTCGCACATGTCCGATACATTTTCATACGTCCTAGCATCAACTCTTAATTTAGTAATTTGTTTCTTTACCTTCAACTTACTGTTTATATATTTATAAAATAATCTAGGGTCACTTTCACATTTATTTACTATGTTCTTCTCATAGTTCATTTTAACTTGCCTAATTATGTTAACATATCTATTCCTCTCCTGTTTATATTAATTCCGATTACTCTCAGTGTTCCTTCTTCTTAATCTAGCCCAAGCTGCATCACGCCTACCCAAAGCTCTTTTGCATTTCAAATTAAACCAATCTTTCTGCTTAGTAAAATTCCAGTTTTATATCTTGGGACAAACAGATTGGTTCCTACTCTATAAATTTCGAGGAATCTACTATATTACCTTGTACGTCCTGTTCCTTCAAAATAAGATCCCAATCTACTCCCTCTAAATATCTTTTCAAGGATACATAATCAGCTTTACTATAATTTAATCTGTCATTTATGTAGCTATTGTCTAATCTATTGGCATTACTCGAGGTCAACTTCCATTTTAGTAATAGGTGATCACTTTTACCTACAGGACATAGATAGTTTATATCACTAATTTCGTGAGGATCTTTTGTAAAAATCAGATCGAGTTTAGAAGGTTCGTTATTACCCCTCATTCTTGTATTTTCCTTCACATGTTGTGCAAGTACATTTTCCGTAACCAACTCCACTAGCCGACTTCCCCAAGATCTCTGATTTGGCCCTGCATCTCCTGATTCCCAATCAACCTCACTACAGTTGAAATCTCCTACCAAGATCAATCGATTCTTCCTTAAAAGCAATCTTCTCAACGACTGAATCATATCCTCTACCATCTCCTCAAACTCCAACTCCCTCCATGCTCTGGTCTTTGGTGGCATGTAAGCTGTCATAGGGTTCTTAACTAATACTGCCACTCCACCTCCCCTTTTACCCTTTCTATCATATCTCCATATATTATATCCTTCACTAAACACTATGTTGCTGTCAAAGTCCTGGTTCAGCTTTGTCTCTGTCAAACAGACTATCTGTGGTTGATCTTTTCTTAATATATTATCTAACTCTAAGACGAAAGACGATAACTGAGACTAGCGGGGGGAGGCCGGGGAGGGCGGAAACGGGCCGACGTCACGCCAAGATGGCCGACAATAGCTGCGCATCGCTTTCCCGACGGGCCATAGACCGCGCCATTTATGAATGCCGCTTCCTTTACGTATTTCATGCCACTCTAGTACCTCCCGCGCCTTTTTGATATCACGCCCTTGGGGGCTTGACTGTACTCACCAATGAAGATGTGTAGTGAAGAAGGTAAATTTCCAAGTTTGGGGTAATATCAGAAGTCTCAGGATATTTTAGTAATTTACTGTAACTGTTTTTAATAATATTAGGAGACAGCACTTGCTGTTATCTTGCGATAGGTGAAAAGTAGAACTCTCTACACCAAGTGGTTCAGTTTTAATGTTGAAAATACCAGGCACTAGATTTGCCATATTTCCATCAGCTGGCTGAGTAAGTGTGTGTGTTTTGTGCTTGTACGGCGGTCGGCCGCTAAATCAACAATTATAAGTTTGAGTCCCTAAGGGAAGGAAAACCTAATATTTAGTAGTGGTCCCGGAATCATTGACGATATGCCTTGTACAGTAATGGCTCTCTTTGAACCTCAGAGTCAGCCGTTCAAATCACCCGCCCCAGAGCGTAGTGACCAATTCATTGTAAGCGTACGCTCATAAGGACTTACGGACTCGTCCTTATGATGCGGATGCCACTACGAAAAAAATAATTTAAAAATACGCTTCCTGTAGTGCAGATGTTTGCTTAGCGTGGGTTTCGCATCGAGACGCTGATGCGTTCTCTTCCTTAACTGATATATCAAGATACTCTAGACAACATCAGAACGAATGGGAAGGGGATGGTTGAGAGGGCCGGAATCGTCAATGATTCCGGGGCCAATACTAAATTATAGGTTTGACTCCTGTAAGGAGATAAAGAAAACCTAATATTTAGTAGTGGCCCCGTAATCATTGACGAACATGCCTATTACATAAGGCATCCTCTTCAAACACTAATCCGCCGTAGTTTGAATCTACCGCACAGAGCATTTAAAATCTGAGGAGCCTTCATCATGAGCGCACGCGACCTCACTCATGGCTTCAGTCATTATGAATTGGGTTCTCACTACGAAAAAACTTCGTAAAAAATAAAAACAAAAAGAAAATAAGAATAACTATCCAATAAGCTTTCCATCATATCGTGGATGTACTTGTGTGGATCTTTGACCAGACGCTGATTCAAGCGTCATTCTTCCTTCACTGACATATCAAGTAAACCAAAATCCTTAATACATCAACGAATGGGAAGGGGATGGTCGGGAGGGCCCCAGTCGTCAATGATTACGGGGCCACTACTAAATATTAGGTTTTCATTATCTCCTTACAGGAGTCAAACCTATAATTTATTAGTGGCCCCTCCATCATTGACGAACATGGCTGATTTCTAAGACTGGAGGGGGACATTCGTAATCATATCATAACTCTAGCAAAGCAGATAATCAAACAACCACATAGTATTCTTACTTTGAAAAAATATATTTAATTACGGCGCAGACCATATAAATACAAAAAAGGGGGTTCAAGCAGGTGCGTGCTTCAAAGAAGCCTGCTTGACAAAAAAGGGGGTAACTCTGGAGATTCTGTGAACAGATCTGTAGTTACCAAGGCACCCCACTCAACGAGTGGTGACAAAAAATAACAAGTTATAAGTTTACATGTGCACATAATAAACCCCATAATATTCGTGAAAAATAATGTGCAAAAAATCTCCACTGTTTAATACTAAATTGCTTTCACAGCTAAAACTACTATAACAACTCCATTGTTTTGTACTAGCACAATTTCTCGCAGAGAAATGTTCATATCACATTAACCCTAAATTGTATCACAGCTCTTATACTCTGGCGGGGTCTAGGGTGTCCTATGTTACACTGACTGCACCCCCCCCCCCCTTTTCCTTGAAAGTAAACAAAGGGACAGTAGGGCCACCTAGACCCTCTGCCTTAAAGCTATACATGGTAAGGAAGGTTTGTCTAGAGCAACTGACAAGTATCTAGTCAAAAACGTATGATTAGACGCCCACAACTGTGTGGATGCAATATCTTCTACTGAAAAATTCTTCAGGAAACGTAAAGAGGCCGCCCATTTGCGTAAATCGTGGGCCCTACCCACAACGCCGGGATTACTCTCTTTAATGACTTCGACCAGAAGAGAAGCTAATCTCCGTTTCAGTAAGCGTTTACCCATACTCGCTACCCATAAAGCACCTTGGGGGTTGAGAGGAGCCACTCTCAAATATTTGGTTAGAGCCTGCACTGGACATAGATTATGGTGCACCTTTCCCCTTTTTAACGCCGGCACCGTGAACTCAGAAAACACGTGTGCACTGTGCTCATTCTTGGCTACAAATCCCGGGGAAGGTGCAATGTGAATACATTCATTAAGTCTACCAAACCTAAGGCAATTAGGTGTGTTGCTCATCGCCGCCAGCTCAGACACTCTGTTCCCGGTGGCCAAAGCCAAAAGGAATACAGCCTTTTTTAAGAGTACAGTAATGCAAAATCTGCAGTATTTTGGTACAGACGAGAGTGAAGTAAAGACAATGCCTTGTCCAGAGACCAAGTAGGCATGAGCTGACGGGGAGGTGGGCGGAGTTTAAAACATGCCCTCATAAAACCTGTTTCCTCCGCTACCGGTATGGAGAGACCTGTAAGGTCTAAAAAGGGCACTCTAATCGCGGGGGGGGGCGGGGGGGGGCGGAAACAGGACGACGTCACGCCAAGATGGCCGACAATAGCTGCGCATCGCTTTCCCGACGGGCCATAGACCGCGCCATTTATGAATGCCGCTTCCTTTACGTATTTCATGCCACTCTAGTACCTCCCGCGCCTTTTTGATATCACGCCCTTGGGGGCTTGACTGTACTCACCAATGAAGATGTGTAGTGAAGAAGGTAAATTTCCAAGTTTGGGGTAATATCAGAAGTCTCAGGATATTTTAGTAATTTACTGTAACTGTTTTTATAATAATATTAGGAGACAGCACTTGCTGTTATCTTGCGATAGGTGAAAAGTAGAACTCTCTACACCAAGTGGTTCAGTTTTAATGTTGAAAATACCAGGCACTAGATTTGCCATTTTTCCATCAGCTGGCTGAGTGAGTGTGTGTGTTTGTGTGTTTTGTGCTTGTACGGCGGTCGGCCGCTAAATCAACAATTATAAGTTTGAGTCCCTAAGGGAAGGAAAACCTAATATTTAGTAGTGGTCCCGGAATCATTGACGATATGCCTTGTACAGTAATGGCTCTCTTTGAACCTCAGAGTCAGCCGTTCAAATCACCCGCCCCAGAGCGTAGTGACCAATTCATTGTAAGCGTACGCTCATAAGGACTTACGGACTCGTCCTTATGATGCGGATGCCACTACGATTTTTTTTTTTTTTAAATACGCTTCCCGTAGTGCAGATGTTTGCTTAGCGTGGGTTTCGCATCGAGACGCTGATGCGTTCTCTTCCTTAACTGATATATCAAGATACTCTAGACAACATCAGAACGAATGGGAAGGGGATGGTTGAGAGGGCCGGAATCGTCAATGATTCCGGGGCCACTACTAAATTATAGGTTTGACTCCTGTAAGGAGATAAAGAAAACCTAATATTTAGTAGTGGCCCCGTAATCATTGACGAACATGCCTATTACATAAGGCATCCTCTTCAAACACTAATACGCCGTAGTTTGAATCTACCGCGCAGAGCATTTAAAATCTGAGGAGCCTTCATCCTGAGCGCACGCGACCTCACTGATGGCTTCAGTCATTATGAATTGGGTTCTCACTACGAAAAAACTTCGTAAAAAATAAAAAGAAAAAGAAAATAAGAATAACTATCCAATAAGCTTTCCATCATATCGTGGATGTACTTGTGTGGATCTTTGACCAGACGCTGATTCAGGCGTCATTCTTCCTTCACTGACATATCAAGTAAACCAAAATCCTTAATACATCAACGAATGGGAAGGGGATGGTCGGGAGGGCCCCAGTCGTCAATGATTACGGGGCCACTACTAAATATTAGGTTTTCATTATCTCCTTACAGGAGTCAAACCTATAATTTATTAGTGGCCCCTCCATCATTGACGAACATGCCTGATTTCTAAGACTGGAGGGGGACATTCGTAATCATATCATAACTCTAGCAAAGCAGATAATCAAACAACCACATAGTATGCTTACTTTGAAAAAATATATTTAATTAGGGCACAGACCATATAAATACAAAAAAGGGGGTTCAAGCAGGTGCGTGCTTCAAAGAAGCCTGCTTGACAAAAAAGGGGGTAACTCTGGAGATTCTGTGAACAGATCTGTAGTTACCAAGGCACCCCACTCAACGAGTGGTGACAAAAAATAACAAGTTATAAGTTTACATGTGCACATAATAAACCCCATAATATTCGTGGAAAAATAATGTGCAAAAAATCTCCACTGTTTAATACTAAATTGCTTTCACAGCTAAAACTACTATAACAACTCCATTGTTTTGTACTAACATTGTACTAGCACAATTTCTCGCAGAGAAATGTTCATATCACATTAACCCTAAATTGTATCACAGCTCTTACACTCTGGCGGGGTCTAGGGTGTCCTATGTTACACTGACTGCACCCCCCCCCCACCCCCTTTTCCTTGAAAGTAAACAAAAGTGACAGTAGGGCCACCTAGACCCTCTGCCTTAAAGCTATACATGGTAAGGAAGGTTTGTCCAGAGCAACTGACAAGTATCTAGTCAAAAACGTATAATTAGACGCCCACAACTGTGTGGACGCAATATCTTCTACTGAAAAATTCTTCAGGAAACGTAAAGAGGCTGCCCATTTGCGTAAATCGTGGGCCCTACCCACAACGCCAGGATTACTCTCTTTAATGACTTCGACCAGAAGAGAAGCTAATCTCCGTTTCAGTAAGTGTTTACCTGTACTCGCTACCCATAAAGCACCTTGGGGGTTGAGAGGAGCCACTCTCAAATATTTGGTTAGAGCCTGCACTGGACATAGATTATGGTGCACCTTTCCCCTTTTTAACGCCGGCACCGTGAACTCAGAAAACATGTGTGCACTGTGCTCATTCTTGGCTACAAATCCCGGGGAAGGTGCAATGTGAATACATTCATTAAGTCTACCAAACCTAAGGCAATTAGGTGTGTTGCTCATCGCCGCCAGCTCAGACACTCTGTTCCCGGTGGCCAAAGCCAAAAGGAATACAGCCTTTTTTAAGAGTAATGCAAAATCTGCAGTATTTTGGTACAGACGAGAGTGAAGTAAAGACAATGCCTTGTCCAGAGACCAAGTAGGCATGAGCTGACGGGGAGGTGGGCGGAGTTTAAAACATGCCCTCATAAAACCTGTTTCCTCCGCTACCGGTATGGAGAGACCTGTAAGGTCTAAAAAGGGCACTCTAATCGCAGTTAAGTGATTTTTTAACGTTACCACAGATAAACGTTTCTGCTCAAACAGATAATTTAAATAATTGAAAACTACAGCTACCGATGGCACAGTCTGTTCTGGTCTAATGATCCAAGAAGTAAAGGTTTGCCAATGTGATTGATACTGTCGTTTCGTAGACTGAGTATATTGATTTAATAATTTATTGGTCACCTCTCTACCGTATGGTGCTAGCCACTTGGCCTCCTGAATGTCCATAATGCAAAAGTCAGCGAGGTCGCTAGGTTGCCAATCGTGTCTAAGTGGAAATACCCGACCGGGAGCGACACCGGGTGCGGGCACCACGTCTTTAATTGCTGGTACCACAACTGCGCCGGCCACAGGGGTGCGATTAGCGAGCCTAAGCCTCGATAATCTCGTAGCTTGTTCACTACGAGGCACATTAGTGACGCGTCTGGCGGCGGAAACAGATAGATGGAGCTCCATCTGTTCCAGTCTGTCACCAGGGCGTCCGGCCCCCCTGCCGGCGTTTTCGTCCGGCGGGTGAGGTATAGAGGGAGCTTGTGAGTCTCCTCGGACGCAAACAGATCCACTTGTGGATGGTAGAGCTCTGCAATCATTTGGTTGAAAATGGGTTGCTTGAGCTCCCATTCCACTGTCGTGCTCTGTCTCCGGGACAGAGCGTCTGCCCAGACGTTTGCTACGCCTGGGAGATAAGATGCGTGAAGATAAATGTCTAGTCTGTTGGCTAGAGTAAAAATCTCTTCCGACACGTTTAGCAACTTCCTTGACCTCGTTGACCCCTGTTTCTGAATACAGTGAACTGCGTTCAGATTGTCCATTCTGAAGGCCACCGACTTGCCCCTTAAAGCAGGGCCGTGAGCCTGAAGGAAATACAAGGGGACTAGTAATTCTTTGACATTGATGTGGGAGATTTCTAAGTGGGACCAAAGCCCCTGACCCTGGTGCCCCTGATTTGACTGAAATCCCCAACCTATTGTGCCTGACGCATCCGTGTCTACCCATACTGTGGGCGGAGGAGAGGTCCATGACATTATTGAGTGCAACGTTTCCCTCTTCGCCCAGACCGCTAGTAAGGTGTGGATTAATTTTGGGATGGGCCATAACTTTCCCGCCGGTAAGAGTGGGAAATATTTGTTGCCCTCCAATATTAAACGTTTTACTTTCAACCGGCCCAACATTACAGTTAGTTGAATCCAGTTGAGAGAGCCGACCAGAGACTCCCAGACCCTTCGTGTCGTAGTCAGACTGTGAAGAAACATGAACAGTTTCCTGCGAAACCTGTTGCGATTGTCCACACTCTGACTCAGAGTGAGAGCAGCTGTGTCCCAGACCAGCCCTATCCACCGAATTACTCGTGAGGGAACAAGGTTTGACTTTACCAGATTTACCTTGAACCCTAGAGTTTTGACATGATTTAAAATTATGTTGACATGTTTGATGCATAATTGCTCTGTCTCTGCCACCACCAGCCAGTCGTCTAGGTACCACAACACTCTGATTCCTTGCTTTAATAACGGCATCAGGGCTTGCCGGACTAATTTCGTGAATAATCGAGGTGCCAGGTTCAAACTGAATGGCATCCTATGAAGAAAAGAAAAATTTGGTGCCTGATCCGTAAGGCCAGAAACCTTTGAAACCTTTTGTTTACCGATACATGCCAATAAGCGTCTGTCAGGTCTAGGGAACACATCCAACCTCCCGGCGGAAGTGTTAGCCTGATTTGGTGTACTGTTAACATACGGAATGACTCGTTGTGAATGTGAAGGTTCAGATAAGACAGGTCTACGACTGGTCTCATCTGAACACTGTCCCTTTTGGGAACCAAAAATAGCTTGGACGTGAATACAGGGTAATTTGGGGGGACCGGGATGATGACATTCTTGGCAATCATTTCCTGGACCAGTGACTCCACCTCTAATGAAAAAAATTTCGCCGTTGTCGGCTGACGTAAGCGAGGTCGCAGGAGCCACTGCCAAGTGATGCCTTTGCGTGCCACCATCCGTGCCCAAGTGTTTAACGGCCATGCTTGGTGACACGTTCGGAACGACCCAGTTAGCAGACAAGGGTTCGCCGGCTGTACTACCCTCGGATCCGCCGGCCTTAATACTGGCACCGGGAGTGAGAGAGACTTTAGTTTTTTGATGGTGGTGGAGTTGGTGGTGGTGGACGCTTCGCCGGCTGGCTGGCGTTGGCCGAAGACGGGCCCTGACCTGGTTTATTATGGCCGCGTCCTCTCTGACCTGAAAACCTACCCTGTCTATGACTGTACTGACCTTGGGGGGAGGAGGAGGACTTAGGTGGAAGAAAGGGTTTAGATCCCCCCGGCTGAGCCTTAGCGACTGGCCTGGGTTTGGGGAAGTTAAAGGCAGGTTTCTTAGAAGGGGTGGGACTGTGTTTAAAGGCCTGAGCCATATTAAACACCGTTCGCCACACGTCAGGGGACATTAAAGAGGGAGTGAGCACTGGTGACATGACCACCTGATTCACAATGCGATCAGGCAGTTTTCGGACTAAGGACATTCTGAGGTCTTGTCTCGCTCGTACCGCCTCAAGCAAGGCGGTGCGGATGTCACCCAAAGATTGGATTGACGACTGAAGAAGCAGTCGCCGGGACAATTCAACCGATCGTCTGGCGTCCGCGTCTGCGATTGCCTGAGTGGACCGGAGCAAAGACTTTGCTATCTGTTGAGACACTATGTATTGAGAGAACAGGCGAAAAGCTTTCCCCCTTAGCCTAAATTCTCGTTCTAGGTGAGTTGGGGTAGGGGTAGTGAAAGGTTCTTTTAGCTCACAGAGATTAATTTTAGGGGCAGCTAAGAAAGCAAACAAAGCTGAAGGGACTCCGCCGGCAGAACACACTGGCATGGAGAACCAAGAATGAGTATCTTGAGGGATCTGGTGGGAAGTTTTGGAAGTAAATGTGGTCGCAAAGTTTTGAGCCTCTGCCTCCCATTCCACCCAAGGTCCTGGACCCAACTGCCCCACCTTCAAGACTGGATTAGCTGCTGTGTCTGTGACGGTTAGCAAATCGAGTTCTGGAGTGAGAGCTGACAGAGTCTTAATGTCATTAAATCCATCATGCTTAGACCAGTCTGAAAAAAGTTTTGAAGCTGAGGCAGAGGGTAAAGCCGGCTTAGCAGCATAAACAAAATAATCTTGGTGATAATAACTAGGTATAGCCTTTATGTTGACATCTAGTACATTGCCCAAAGTATCCAAGGCCCTTAATTTCCTAGATTTATTGCCCTGGATGACCCACTCACGCGGTACTGGGAGTTCCCCTGACAAGGTAGGTTGGGCGATCTCTGGTTTAGTGGGGGTCAAAAGGACCCATGACTCGTCTGGTCCGTAAAGCAAGGGCATAGCTACCTTTCTGAGAGGCGCTCTGTCTAGAGGGGGCGGATTGACATCCGTTATAACCCTTACATTCGAAGTGGTCAATGCTGCCGTAGCAGGCCTAGTAACCACTGATGGTGACAGAGGGGGAGGGTGAGGGATCTGAGTTAAAGCAATAGAAGTCATCAGAGGCCGTACCGTAGAGCTTGTCGTGGGAGCTCCCAAGTCCACTGTGGGAGTTTCCTGCTGTTGGCTAAAAAATTTAGATAAAGCATTACTGAGTAGCCCACCAATTTCCTGTGCAGTGACAAATTGACTTGATGTACTAACTAGTGAATCATTAAGATCTTGTGCGGCGTCTAAGCCTGAACCTGACTCTTGTCCTTCCATATCTGAGATAATTGAAACCTCGTCTTTTTGATCCTGTTCCTCCTGAGAAGATCCCGCCGAAGCTGGGGTATCACCTTGTTGCCAAGATAAGTCAGGAATAGAGGATGGGATCGCCGCGTCCCGGTGGACGTCAGCCACTGTGTGAATAGTTTGAGCCGGAAGTGGGTGGTCAAGTCCTGGCTGAGAATATCGCCAAACACCTAGGCCTTGGCTTACACTCCCTTGGGAGTCCGCAACACTCTCAACTCCTGAGCCCCCTGAATTCTCCAATTCCAGGGTTAAAATGTTAATGGGTAAATCATATTTAGGTACAGGCACTATACTGGACCCCTGAGCCCGAACACAAACTCTGTCTGGGGTAGAGGTACGATGAGAAGCACTAGAAACTGGTGAATGTCGTGAGGCCTTTTTATCATGGGAATCCTTCTTTGAAGATTTATGGCTGCGGTGTGACCGTGAACTACTCTTCGATTTATAGGATTTATCACCGTGACCACTGGTGGAACTTTCTGTCTTACTCTTCTTACTCGATGGTGCAGAGGCAAGACTAGATGGCTGGTGTCTGAGAGGTGACCTAGACCGAGATCTCTCCCGGGACGAGGAGGCTGCCGCCGGGGGTGTAGGCTCTCGTTGACGTTTCGCAGTAGCAGTAGGAGAAGACACAGAAACCTGACCAGTCTCTGCCGGATTACGACTAGTTACTCGAGAGGGACGTTTAGGGGGAGGGTGCTCAACAAGAAGCCTATCCCAAAGAGGGACGTTGTCACATTGAAGTGATTTATGAGCCACAATCGTAGTATACTCTGCCATCTGTTGCCTAACCTCTCGTAAGGCGACCGCTGCGGTCTTATCATTATCGCGGAGGACTTTGACACTTAATTGGGAGCAAAAGGAACATTTGCGCATCACCCACAGACCCCTTGAACGGTCTAGACATTTAACACACTTGATGCAAAGAGTGTGCGCAAAAATAGGGATACCGGCACAGGTAGGGGTAATGCATAAAGCAAAAACTGGGGCAAAGGTAGCCATGACAGGGACTGGTGGGAAACTACTGGTCCGCCGGGGCCCAGCTCTGGAAAAAAAAAAAAAAATTCCAGGAATTAATGCTCATAAGGTTAACCCAACATGATCGCATACACACACACACACACACACGTGTCAATAACCCGCCGGATAACGAGACGTAATGTCACAACGATCACAGCTCGCTACGCGGCGGGATCCTATAAAGATTTCCGAATATCTAAACATGTCCTAAGAAAGTTAAGAATACCCTCGGACATAATATAAAGGACCAGTATGGCGTTTATAACCTAGTCTTTCTGGTGGTGACTGTCTCAAGATTCAATTTTGGAAAAACAACCCCCCACAAAGACGCCGGCACCAGAATTATTTAGCAGTATAACACAGGGCAGGCTGATACGAGATCTGATTTCTAACGAATTGTCACAAAGGATCGCCGTAAGTTTGAAGGCGGCAATACATTAACGTATCTCTCAATTAACTGGTTAACAATATGGAATTGTAAATTCCTTATTTCCTCCTCCCAGGAGCACCCGCCGGGTGTGAAAAATTTGTGAAAAGATGCTAACCCTAATTGAGCCTTCGATCGCCGTAAGTCTGAAGGCGGTGACACATAAAGTACCACTAAAATGGATCGGTTAACTAAATTGAATGACCAAGACGTTCATCCCACCCTACCAAGGTGCACCCGCCGGGTGAGATGTAAACAACGTTAACCCCATAAGTTCCTATCCCCACTTCTTTGTAAAAGATCGCCGGGGAGGAAAGCCCTCAACAACAGCTAGGTTTGTTCTATTTGGTTTGTAAAACCGGGTAGAAAAACTTCATAACATCTGTCCGCATGAACAATGTTAGATGGGTACAGCCAGACCGCCGGGGATCATAGGCAGCCTGAAACAGGCACCAACACAGAGACGCAGTCCTGGAGAGCCACAGACACCTCCTCGCCGGGGACACAAGCCTGTGTTGAAACCACGCGTGGCCCAACACGGCTCTCGGCCGGGTTTTTCATGGTGAAACCGAGAAAACCCGCCGGAAAGTAACCCACCCCGTTCAGAAACCAACTGAACGCACAACGGACCTGGGAGCAAGCCAAGCACGACTAGCCCAGGGCCCACACAATAATCCGTGGAATTAGCCAATACACAACTAAACCAGGAAACATACATAGTCCGAGGAATTAGCCAATACACAACTAAACCAGGATACACATGACACAGTAGGACATATTTATAAAATAAACAATAACACTTGTACATGTGGCAAAGCTACGAGCGGCTGGCTAGGCCTAAGCAGACGGCATAAGAAATGTTGAAATATAAACAAAAACACTGGAAATATAACAACAGGAACCACCGCCAACACACCACTGTAGTAAAGACTTCCGACAAAGGGAAGACTGACTCGGGACCCAGAAAAAACTTCACTAAGTGAAGAAAAATACGCTGGGAATGTCAGAAGCAATGCTTACCTCATCAGAAAGATAAAAGGCAGCATAAAATAACGCGTAATGAAAGCCGCCTGCATCACAAGCTAACTCAACTGTGAAAAGATCACATGTCCACAACAGGACCACGAGGGTACATCCGAAATAGATGCCCCAAACACACGACCCAAAATACACTGCACTGCGGGCAACCAGCCCAGGACACTCCTGCTACACATATCCTAACCTTACTCGATACATCCCGGAGTAAACAAATGAGAAAAAACTCACTAGGGACGCAGCAAATGCGGAACCAGCGGAGCGTGGGGAGACACGTCCGGGCAGGATGAGCGCAGAGCAGAGAAGGAAGAATGACGCCTGAATCAGCGTCTGGTCAAAGATCCACACAAGTACATCCACGATATGATGGAAAGCTTATTGGATAGTTAATCTTATTTTCTTTTTCTTTTTATTTTTTTACGAAGTTTTTTCGTAGTGAGAACCCAATTCATAATGACTGAAGCCATGAGTGAGGTCGCGTGCGCTCATGATGAAGGCTCCTCAGATTTTAAATGCTCTGCGCGGTAGATTCAAACTACGGCGGATTAGTGTTTGAAGAGGATGCCTTATGTAATAGGCATGTTCGTCAATGATTCCGGGGCCACCACTAAATATTAGGTTTTCCCTTCTTCCCTTCGGGACTCAAACCTATAATTTATTAGTGGCCCCTCCATCACTGACGCTATGCTTGATATCACAAGTCTGGAGGGGGACATTCGTGATAAATATCAACACCACTAACAATAAAGTAGACGTGCCGTTTTGCCCAAAATCAAAACGGCATACCCAACTCTGCGATGGGTTACCATCATCACTACTAATACCATCATCAATCACAATCAACATAATCACTACAACTGCCACAATCATCACAAGTACTGTCATCATCACCATTACTATGATCATCATCACTACTACAATTACAATTTCACTACTACTCTCACCATCATCACTGTCCATTGTCACTAGCATCTTAATCACTACTATCATCATTGACACTACAACTATCAACCATCATTACTAATATCATTACCACCATCTTACAATCATCATTACTACTGTTAACATCATCACTACTACTATAACCATCATCATTACTACTGTCACAAATATTACCATAATTTATTCTACTGTCACCATCATCACTACTACTGCCATCATCACCATTACTATGAACTTCATCACTACAAATTTCACCATCCTCACTACTACTCACCATCATCACTAATACTCACACCATCGTCACTACCATCATCACTACTGTCATTATTATCACTACAACGATCATCATTACTTGTCACCATCATCACTACTATTATGACCATCATTACTACTACGGTCACCATCATATCTACTACTGTCATCATCATCACTACTGTCATCATCATCAATACAAATACAACCATCACTACAATTATCACCATTATCACTACTATCACCATAAATCCAAATATTACTACCATCACTTCTAATGCCAACTAAACTAACTTAACCTAGCAAATGCGTAGCAAGATGTTTTCGCTCCCAGAACGCCATCATTGCTGGGGGGGGGGGGGCAAAACCATATTTTGGACCTAAAATCCTAACTATTGCATTAATTCAAAAAATCTTTTTTGACTGACGCTTGCATTCACGCAACAAATGTTCGTGTGAAATTTGGTGAAAATCCGTCCAACGGTCTAGGAGGAGTTCCGAGACAGACGGACGATGACGACGACGACGACGACGACGACGACGACGACGACGACGACAGAATTTTTTTTCGTGTGGTACCCACTATACGGGGGGGCGATACCAAACTCTGCTTACGCAGAGTTGATAAAAATAGGATGAGAATAAACCCATTGCTTAGAGCCTCTAACTTTTTTGTTTTTTGTGACAAAAATAGTTAAAATTATAAAAGGAGATACAGGTAACATACTTAAAAATATACCTGTGTACAAACTTCCTGAAACCTTGGATAAAGGTTGTAGAAAAATTACACTTCATATAAACTTATAGATTATATGTCCAAACATTTCACATACATGTATGTACAACATATGTAACTGTATAAAAATAAAATACTTGTCTATGCATATCACAATGTACAGTATAAAATATTTTTGACTCTCTTGACTAGCTTTCGAGTCTTTGAGGAACATAGGATAATGATTATCACAGTGAAATCGCACTACCACGTCCAGAGGGCTGAGGGTCTTAGCTATCGACACTCCCCCCTTATCTTCTTAAAACTAAAATAAAAAGCCCCGAACAACTCAGACGCGCTGCCTCAATGCAACGCAGATCATATGTAGTTTATCTAAAATAACAGAAAGGTAACGTGTCAAAAAAGGTGTGATTCTAAACCAACAAATTTGTTTGTTGAATATAATTTACCAAGAAATTCTTTAGAAACCGAAGTGAAACTGCCCACTTCCTTATGTCATGAGCCCGCCCAATGGCTACGGGATTGCTTTCTTTGATCACATCAACTTACATAGCTACTAAGTGCCGCTTTGTGAGACGCTTACCTGTCTGATTAACCCAAACAGCTCCCGGTTGGTTAGGCCGGGATACTCCAACATAGGATAGTAGTGACTTCACTGGACACAGCCAGTGGTGAGTGTCACCTTGTTTGATCGCCGGCACCTCAAACTCGGTGAACACATGTTCATTGTGTTCGTTTTTGGCGACAAAAGTGGGCGACGGCGCAATCTGAACACTCACATTACGCCGTGCGAACCTAAGACAATTGGGTTCGTTGCTCATCGCCACCAGCTCAGATACCCGGTTTCTTGTAGCCAAGTCTATAAGGAACACAGCCTTCTTTAAAATTGAATCAAAAGTAGGGTTGTGGCTATATTTCTGAGAATGAAGTAAAGACAAAGCTTTGTCAAGTGACCAGGTAGGCATGAGCTGGCGTGGTGGTGGGCGAAGCTTGAAACATGCACGCATGAATGCCTTCTCCTCCGCCTGCGGTACTGAGAGCCCTGTTAAATAAAAAAAGGGGACTCTAATTGCGGTCATGTGATTTTTTAGTGTGACTACTGACAAGCCCTTATGTTCAAACAGGTAATCTAAGTATTTGAAAATTGAGGCCACGGTCTGGTCAGTATTAACGATCCAAGTAGTGAAAGCTCTCCAGTGAGATTGGTACTGACGCCTAGTAGAGATAGTATATTGATTTATAAATTTATTGGTAATGCTCTCCCCATAGTGGGCTAACAACTTGGCCTTCTGAATATCCACAAGGCAAATGTTAGCAAGGTCTTGAGGTTTCCAATTGTCTCTTAACCCACCATACCCGGTTGGGCTCTGAGAAACCCATAAAAAACACCCCCGCGGAGCCCGGAAGGGCTCTGAGGCACCGGCAGCTTGAAAGCCTGTAAGCTTGGTGTGCGAGGCGTCCGTCCGACGCATGTAAACAACAGCCGGTTGGACCGACGCTGCGCATCTCCGACCACAAGAAAGAGAGGCGTCCTTGTTCGTGTGTGCCTGTATGTTATTGTTAAGTAGTGAAAAGTAGTGTAAAGTGGCTGATATCGCCACAAAGTTATCTCCACGGAAATCGTCATCACAACTGAATCAGTTGACTTAGAGAGCTCTACTCAACACCATTCTACAGGTACGAAACACATCTACGCATGGGGATGCGTAGATGTAGATCGATCTGGACCATACAGCAAGGGCATAGGACCTTTTTTAACGGGAATTTTGTCAAGTGGAGGAGGAATGATATCAGCCAACAATCTGACGTTCGAGGTAAAACTAGGGTCGGCGTAACATTACTAGGACAAGTAGAGACAATGGAGGGAGCAGTTACTTGTTTAGGAATAACTTGTAGTGAACCCAAAGGCCTCGCGACCGGCGGTGGAGCAGGGGAGACTGGCACAGACTTGTCCCCGTCCAATCTACTTAATATAACATCCATAAAAGCTTGGAAATCCTCCTTCGTCACAAATTCCCTATTTTGGTCCGTCGACATAGACTGAGTGTCCACATTGGAATGCCCTCCTGAAGCCACCTGTTGCCCCGATTCCAGATGCTCAGACTCGTCATCCCTCTCAGATTGAAACTCCATCGTTTCTGAAGACCGGGCTGAGGGGAATTGAACCTCCTCACACCGGACAGCTGGTTCAAGAACATAACGTTCAAATTGGGACCAGTCTAAATTAGGTATGGGCAATGACTCAATAGGGGCTCCACTTGGCTCCCTAGGATGATCCCTATATTCCGTGGCGAGCACCTGGACAGGCACACGTTGCTGAGGTGTGTGGCGGTGGGGGATGGTGTAAGGTCTTGATCGCACCGACGGTGAAACATGACCCACAATAACAGGATGGCTGATGATCCCACTGGGAAGTTCCCTTGGCGGAGTCACCGTACCCCTACTGACCGCCCCCGACTGGCCGGATTGGACTTTCAGCCCAGCCAGGGACGGCCTCGCAGGTTCTGGTGCCCGTGAACAGGAGGTGCTAGACTTAGACTTGGTCACAGCAACCCCCATACGGGAATGTGACCGGGAAGCACTGGAATCTGAACGTGTCACAACCTCCGGCATACCCGTCCGCTTCTTCTTTGCCGCCTGCTTGATGGACGCCTGCTCTGATGAGGATGTATGTGAAGGTATCTTCTTGATGCGGGAGGGAACAAGAACGAGAGGACACTCTAAGAAAATTTACAAAGAAAGAAATAGGCTTGAGAAGACAAAGAACTCATTTTGTGATAGAGTGGTAAATGAGTGGAACGCACTGCCCCAGTATGTAGTCGATTCCGAATCAATAAGGGAGTTTGAAAGTATTCTTGATAAAGCACGGGGAAGACAAGATTTGAAGATTGATTATAAAGCAAAAATACAGAATAGTAAAAATGTTGCGTCTGCTACCGCCGCCGCCAACACCGTGAACGACCGCAGCAGTGCAAGTACTGGTACTGAGCTGGATACACAGGCCTAGTTTGCCTTTTTCCAGAGGATCTACTGTAAGAAACTGTAAGAGGAGTGGGTTTTACGCAGCGGCGACCTCGAACATGAGCGTCGACGGGACTGCGAAGGTGGTATGGACGAGTTGTGCGTTGACCGCTTCGCCGAACGGAGGGGGGCTAGATTGTGTGGCTTCTTCGTCTGTAGTAGAGTCCTCAGAACTAATCACTGGTTTTGACACTACTTTAGATTGTCTTTTCTTAGTTGTTCCTGTGTCAGAACGAGAAGATGTCGAAGACTTAGGATGAGGGCTATAAAAAGTGGGCTTAACTAGCAAGTCCTAAAGTGGCTTATCATCACACTGCAGAGCTTTATTAGCCACGTCTTTGCAATAATCAGAAAACAAAGTTTGATGGCAGCTAACACAGTACGACACCCGTCTTCTTTGTGGTTAATAAAACTATTCCTAAATCGCACACACAACGAGCACCATTTAGTGACCCTCTGTCTAAACATGGAACACACTTGACACATAGCTTATGTCCGGTCACAGGAAGGTTGGCGCACGAATCAGTCGAACAAAATGCAATATGTTCCATGATGGAAGAGTACAGTGGTCTTCTCACCGCGATGGGAGGATAAAAGTACTGTATAGATCTGGTTTATTGAATCCGGCGCAACACTAAAATGCCACCAGAGGGGCGCCCGGCGAAGAAGAAACGTATTAACGAGAAAATTCCCCGCCGCATCCTGATCCAAAACCTTAGATTCTAGCTATAAAGTCTTCGACATAGATAGAAGAACACTTAACATAATAGTCAGTACAAGCCAAACACCTTCCTTCAAAACTAGTACTATCTCATCGTTTAGTAGAAGAGGGCAACATAGTTTATGGCATACATAAAATGTAATAATAAATCTTAAAATTACATAGCCTAGCCATAAACATACCCTACTGAGAGGCTGGCCTAGGGCAAGCAGAAGAACGACGAAATCGACGACTTACTCTTACCTCTAGGAAGATCCAGCACCCTCCAACCATCTCGACGACAGGAACGTAGGGACGACGATGCAGAAACCCAAAGCAAAACCCTTTACTAAGTAAAGCAGTTCTATACTAAAGGTTCTGCCGAAGAGAATAAAAACGCTTAACCCACCAAAAAGGTGGCCGATAAGCGCTGCCCTTCAATAAATAAAAGCCTCTAACCTAATTAGATACTAGTTAAGGCTAATAAACTAGAGTGAAAATAAAACACATTAAAATGACGTCCCAGCCTTATCACGACTAAGGGACGCCACCACACAAAGCACCCTAAAACATAACTCCTGGGGGTCACGCTAATCAGCATGCCCGACCTAACTAATCTAAGCCTACCCTAGCACATCTCAGATTAGTACAAATGAGCAAAAGACTCACTATCCTGATGGAAGAGTGACGAATGAAGACAGGTCAGAAACCACACGTCTGCTCAGCGTGACCCCCCGGAGCATCCATACATACATACACAAAATTTTAAGACTGAGAGCTCTACACATACGTGCAGTTTCAGTCTCTTGTCATAATGGCGGCGTTCCAGGCAACCCTGTTAAGGGCTGCTTCACTTGTCAAGTTTTTGGTTTTGAGATCGGCACGTATAGTCCGATCCCAGGTCTTCCTCGGTCCACCCCTTGGTGCAGCTCCCTCCACAATCACAAACCTGCATTTTTTCACCCAATTTTGTTCATCCATTCTCTCCATATGTCCATACCATCCCAGTCTACTTGTACGCATCACCTCGCTAATACTCTTTATACCTAAACGTCTCCTCAGCTCATCATTTGTTATACTATCCTGCAGCCTGGCCCCACACATCCATCTCACCATTCTGATCTCATTACGTTCCATTCTGTTGACATCCTCTACTTTAACGGCCCATGTTTCTGAGGCATACGTCATTGCACTTCTCTTCTACCACGAGGCATACACCTTTCCCTTCAGGGGGAGAGGCATTCTTTTCATGGTCAGAATTGGCAGCAGTTCTCTGAACTTCCCCCAGCCACGTCTCGATGCAACCCACGCTAGGAAAAACATCTGAACTTCGGGAAACGTAAAACAGATAAGAGTTCTAATCTTTTTTCTTTTATTATTTTTTTAATTAGTTTTTTCGTAGTGGCGTCCGCATCATAAGGACGAGTCCATAGGTAACTATGACCGTAAGTTTACGATAAATTGGTCTCTATGCTCCGGGGCGGGTGTTTTGAACAGCTGACTTTGGATTTCAAAGAGTGCCATTACTGTATAAGGCATATCGTCAATGATGGAGGGACCACTAATAAATATATATGACTATTTTGTTCGGAAATTATTTTGAGTGGTACTGTAGTGTCGCCTCGATATTCTTAACCCGTCATCTACGTTTGTCATCAACTTTAGAATGTTCAACAATTAAGTTAGATCTGCACTCCAAAGCAGAAAATAATACAGTGTGATTTATTATCTTATTTGACTTATCAGATTATACCATATGCTGCAAATAGAGATGTGTTTCTATAGTAGTTTGGCCATACCTCGCATATATTGAAGTATAATGTTCCCATTCTTTCTTGAACCGGATCATATTTGAACTTGTGAGATATCTGAGTTTATTAGATGTGTTTTATCTGTTGTGCACATAGGCTATATTACCACCTTCGTTCTTAACTCCTGGCGAGTGTTGAGGATTTAGGATTGAGCTGTGTAACACTATAGATCTGGCAAGAGAAGTGGTAATAAACAGGAATGAATGGAAAATCCTTGTGAATATATGAGTAAAAACGCGGTCATTTGGGAGAGGGGGTTGGGCGCCAGTTGGACTAGATAATAGTCGGTCAGGCACCTGGCCTGGCGAGCCGGTATATATGAAGGGTGTACCTGGATGTGTGGTGGGCGGGCTTGTGGTGGTGGTGGGGCTTCGCTGCATGTCTGCCTGCTGAGACTGGAACTTCTCCGGGAGGTCGGGGGAGTGCTGGAGTGACCTTAGTGATCCCTGGTCTCTGGGTCTCCTCCTGGGCGATCTAGATATGTGTGAATTTGTGTTTTGCGTCATGTGTTCATTATTTGTTTGTGTTGTGTTGTCCCTGTTCGGGCTCTGTCTCGAGTCTGCCAGCTCCAGCTTATTGTTACACAGCCCTATTTTTCAGTTCTGAATCCTGACCAGGAGTTAAGAACGAGGGTGGTAATATAGCTTATGTGCACAACGGATAAAACACATCTTATAAACTCAGGTATCTCACCAGTTCAAATATGATCCAGTTCAAGTATATGGATAGATAGATATTAAGGTACAGTAAACTTCCGTTAATCCGAAGGGCAGCGGACCGGCCCTCGTTCGGATTAGTGGATTTTTCGGATTATCGGACTTTACCCCTATGAACCTGTGTATTAATGGCTTGACGAAAACATTGAGGCATTAGGCCACCCAAATGACACACACACATATCATATGTTCATGAAATCACTTCAAAAGTTTACCATTGTCATTGTAGCCTATTACCTACTTCAAAACATTCAGATTAATGGTCAAAGGAATCTGCTGATATAAACGTCTTCTTCTTCCGTCTACTAGCGAGTTTGTCTTGCTCTTGAAGATCAGATCAGATGTGGTTCGGGAAGTAATGCCTTAACAACGGCACTTCCCTGAGAGGTTCTTGTCATTTTCCTTTTGTGATTTTCCTTTTGTGACGTGCTCTGTTATATTATATTGTATTGAAAGCACCCTTGGGACGCTCCGATCACTGAACTATAAATAGTAGCGTATCGGAACGTCCAAAGGTGCGTTTTCAAGCTCAAGACTGAATGCGCTTGCAGAAAATGCGGTGCAAGCCAGTAGCGCATCGGAGCGTCCCAAGGATGCGTTCAAGAGCAAAACAAACTCTCTAGCAGACGATGTGGTGTTTACGTTTATATCAGTAGCTTCCTTTGACCATTAATCTGAATGTTTTGAAGTAGGTAATAGGCTACAATGACAATGGTAAACTTTTAAAGTGAATTCATGAACATATGATATGTGTGTGCTCCATTATGTGTCATTTGAGTGGACTAATGCCTCAAAAAGGGGACTTTGGGACTTCTTGAAATTCGGACCATCGGGTGAATTCGGATTTGGCCTCAAATTGAAAAATTCGGACTATTGGGAGATTCGAATCATCGGTCGTCGGATTAAAGGACTTTTACTGTATATACTGTATATATCTATAGACTGTCAGAGAAGCATAATCAGTATTATATATATTTTTATCTTGTGTGCATGAGCTAGACTATTTTGTGGGAGTCATAGTGTTTCAGTACGGTATATTGTTAATACTGTCGATGCAGGAAAGTAATATATAAATTAATGCTTGCCTATTTGAGCTTGACGAAAGGTTAGTAGAATTGGACTGCGATCTCTACCTATATCTTTGAATAACATAGAGTTAAGCAGGCTTAATGGGAATAACATATGAAGCAGAGTACTGCGCTATCTACAGTAATTATTCATACTTGCTTAGCCTATTTAATTTGAGGGGAGTTATCCAATTCTAAGACCATGTGAGGCTCGAGATACAAATGTCTTAATTACAAGAAGAAAGTGTTAATTTGAACGGGAACGGATTGTGAATAAAGTGTTTTGTTTAAGATTGGCTGTCTTATATCCACCTAAAATATAGTCGTATAGAAATATATACTACAGATGTAATAAACTACAGATGTAATAAATAGAGTTTAAAATACAGTACCTTGAATGATGAAGTCTGCTGCACCCTTGCCCAGTAAGCCTCCAGCTGAGGTCTCTTACCCTGGGCCCAGTACTTCCCCTCCAGACCAAGATGGTACAGGCGGTTTAATAAGATGGCCAAGTCTATGTCTGCGATGCTCAACCGGGGACCACACAGCCACCACTCACTCTGGTCTGTCAGGTACAGTAATATTAAATATCAGTTGAGATTCAATATGATGGCTAAACACTATACTGTACTGTATATACAATGTTCAGGCAATGAGTTAATTTAAATAATATTCCTTGTGTTTAATTTAAGATTGTTTGACAATGATTCATCAAGTGAAGTTATATAATTTACATGGTACATCCAAGTCAATGGTTCATGCAGTATGTAACCTATGACAGATAGTTAGCCTAGATACTAAACATACAGAATAGTTTAGGCATAAATACCTGTTTATAATTCCAGTCTTTCACTTTACTTTGAATGTTTTGTTCTGTGCTTCCTTGTCCCAAGGTAGCTTGGTTCAAAATTTTGCACATATAGATGCAGGCTACACAAAAACAAGCTGCCCTCTCAAAAATGGATCTCAATATTCCCTACCTCCCCCTGGGGAGGTGTGGCCCCTGGGACTACCTGGATGCCACAGAATTCCCAAAAAGGTCATCTTGGGGCTACTACAAAAACAATAACACTTTAAAGACAGTGATCCATAAGATAGGGTTTCAGTCTTGCATACTAATGGAGGCAATCAAGGCAGCCCTGTTTTGGACTGCCTAATTTGTTAAGCTTATAAGTTTCAATTCAATTTTTTTTTCAAATGTCACAAAAATAATGTTAATTAATAGCACTGATGTGCATCAATTGCTAAAACTCTTATGTATTATGCAAATATCTTTTCAAGCATTAACTTTAATTGTACCAATTTCTGTTTATAAGTGTAGTCATACAGTATACCATTACAAAACCAAAGTGACAGCCACAGATCTTACAGAATCTTCCAATTATTTGAAATAATTCAATAACATTAGTGACATAATTATGGCAGAGGTCAGTTAATCTCTGTTACTGTAGGGAACATACCACCAGAATGAGAGTTGAGTTCTTCCTCCACAGTTTCCAAGACAGCATCAAGGTCTGTCAGCACCTTCACCACCTCCTCCATGTTATTGATGGACTTTAGGTTGCCTTCTTCATGCTCTGATGCCTTCTCCAGGAGCTTCTCACGGAACTCCTGGGTTTTCTCTGCATTTTCCCTAATTACAGCAGGTTTATTTTTGCAAAATTCTGAAAAGGTGTGAACAGATTAACAGTATTTACAGTTAGGCAACCAGGAAATACATTACATACATACATACAGGTTTAAAGACCGCAACCGTCCACAGTGAATGTGGCTTCCATGGTACAATCACAGTACTGCACACAGTGCACAGCCATCATGATTACAGTCTTTACTGCAGCACAGTACAGTACAACAAAGTCTTACCACAACAACGCCCCATCATGTTATCACAGTGGCTGATGTTGGTATAGTGCTAACAGTGTCTCAGCAAAACTCAACAAAGTCCCCCTGAAGCACCTGCACCTGGCGAAAATCGCACCACACCAGCCTTAACCGTACTACAATAAGGTATCAATCGGCCGTGACGTCACGGCTAGGCCTACCGTCGGCGGCTGTGTTTGGTTACCATTTCACGGTCACTTCTCGCCTAACCATTCAAGTGTGCGTATCCTCTTAACTTTGTGATGGTGGTGGGTGCATTTATGCTTGTGTGTTCAAACAATGGCTGCTGTACCCCCACTCCGTCCACCCCTATCACCTACCATCGCCCAGCGGAATGCGGCGGCACCGGGGAGAGTGATTAAGAAAAGGAAGAACCTAACATATTCCCAGAAACATGAAATAGTGAAACTCATTGATGGTGGCAAAGCAAAGCGTAGTGTTGCGAAAAAGTATGGCATCAATTAATCGACAGTGCGTGGTATTTATGCAAAGAAAGAATCAATCAAGGCTCATATGAATCTCACACCATCTGATAACGGTGCAAATTATTTGAGGAGTGGAAATAGGGTATTATTAACCCGTACTGTACCGTAGGATACAGTACATACAGTACATACTATAGGTTTGACTCCTGTAAGGAGATAAAGAAAACCTAATATTTAGTAGTGGCCCCGTAATCATTGACGAACATGCCTATTACATAAGGCATCCTCTTCAATCTTAAAACACTAATCCGCCGTAGTTTGAATCTACCGCGCAGAGCATTTAAAAACTGAGGAGCCTTCATCATGAGCGCACGCGACCTCACTCATGGCTTCAGTCATTATGAATTGGGTTCTCACTACGAAAAAACTTCGTAAAAAATAAAAACAAAAAGAAAATAAGAATATCTATCCAATAAGCTTTCCATCATATCGTGGATGTACTTGTGTGGATTTCTGACCAGACGCTGAATCAGGCGTCATTCCTCCTTCACTGACATATCAAGTAAACCAAAATCCTTAATACATCAACGAATGGGAAGGGGACGGTCGGGAGGGCCCCAGTCGTCAATGATTACGGGGCCACTACTAAATATTAGGTTTTCTTTATCTCCTTACAGGAGTCAAACCTATAATTTATTAGTGGCCCCTCCATCATTGACGAACATGCCTGATATCTAAGACTGGAGGGGGACATTCGTAATCATATCATAACTCTAGAAAAGCAGATAATAAAAACAACCACATAGTATTCTTACTTTTTGAAAAATGTATTTAATACGGCGTAGGCCGGAAATATACAAGAAAAAGGGGTTCAGGCAGGTGCGTGCTTCAAAGAAGCCTGCCCGACAAAAATGGGTAACCCTGAAGATTCTGAACACAGATCTGTAGTTACAAAAGGCACCCCACTCAACGAGTGGTGACAAAAATAATAAGTTATAAGTTTATATGTGCACATCATAAACCCCAAAATACATGTGGAGATCAATTGCCAATGAACTCCATTGAACTAATATTACATTGCTTTCGCAGCTAAAACTACTATAACAACACCGTTGTTTTGTACTAAACCTTGTACTAGCACAAATTCTCGGAGAGAAATTTTCATATCACATTTTAACCTTAAATTGTATCACAGCTCTCATACTCCGGCGGGGTCTAGGGTGTCCTATGTCAACTGACTGCCCCCCCCCCTTCCGTGAAAATAAACATAAGTGACTGCAGGGCCACCTAGACCCTCTGCCTTAAAGCTATACATGGTAAGGAAGGTTTGTCTAGAGCAACTGACAAGTATCTAGAGAGAAACGTATGATTAGACGCCCACAACTGTGTGGACGCAATATCTTCAACTGAAAAGTTTTTCAGGAAACGTAAAGAGGCCGCCCACTTGCGTAAATCGTGGGCCCTACCCACAACGCCGGGATTACTCTCTTTAATGACTTCTACCAGAAGAGAGGCTAATCGCCGTTTAAGTAAGCGTTTACCCGTACTCGCTACCCATAAAGCACCTTGGGGGTTATGAGGAGCTATTCTCAAATATTTGGTTAGAGCTTGCACTGGACATAAATTATGATGCACCTTTCCCCTTTTTAACGCCGGCACCGTGAACTCAGAAAACACGTGTGCACTATGCTCATTCTTGGCTACAAACGCCGGGGAGGGTGCAATGGAAATTGAATCATTAAGTCTACCAAACCTAAGACAATTAGGTGTGTTGCTCATCGCCGCCAGCTCAGACACTCTGTTTCCGGTGGCCAAAGCCAAAAGGAAAACTGCCTTCTTTAAGATTAAAGCAAAGTCTGCAGTATTTTGATACAGACGAGAATGAAGTAAAGACAAAGCTTTGTCCAGAGACCAAGTAGGCATGAGCTGACGGGGAGGTGGGCGGAGTTTAAAACACGCTCTCATAAATCCTGTTTCCTCCGCCACCGGTATGGATAGACCTGTAAGGTCGAAAAAGGGCACTCTAATCGCAGTTAAGTGATTCTTCAAAGTAACCACAGATAAACGTTTCTGCTCAAAACAGATAGTTCAAGTAATTAAAAACCAATGCCACTGAGGGTACAGTTTGTTCCATTCTAACAATCCAAGAAGTAAAAGCTTTCCAATGAGATTGATATTGTCGCTTAGTAGACTGAGTATATTGATTGAGCAATTTATTGGTCACATCCCTACCGTATGGTGCTAGCCACTTGGCCTCCTGAATGTCCATAATGCAAAAGTCAGCGAGGTCGCTAGGTTGCCAATCGTGTCTAAGTGGAAGTACCCGACCGGGAGCGATACCGGGTCCGGGCACCACATTATTAATTGCTGGTACCACACCTGCGCCGGCCACAGGGGCGCGATTAGCGAGACTAAGCCTCGATAAACTCGTAGTTTGTTCACTACGTGGCACATTAGTGACGCATCTGGCGGCGGAAACAGATAGATGGAGCTCCATCTGTTCCAGTCTGTCACTAGGGCGTCTGGCCCCCCTGCCGGCGGGTGAGGTATAGAGGGAGCTTGTGAGTCTCCTCGGACGCAAAAAGATCCACTTGTGGATGGGAGAGCTCCGCAATCATTAGGTCGAAAATGGGTTGCTTGAGCTCCCATTCTACTGTCGTGCTCTGTCTCCGGGACCGAGCGTCTGCCCAGACGTTCGCTACGCCTGGGAGATAAGATGCGTGAAGATAAATATCTAGACTGCTGGCTAGAACAAAAATCTCTTCCGACACGAGTAGCAACTTCCTTGACCTCGTTGACCCTTGTTTCTGAATACAGTGAACTGCATTCAGATTGTCCATTCTGAAGGCCACCGACTTGCCCCGTAACGCCGGGCCGTGAGCCTGAAGGAAATACAAGGGGACTAGTAACTCTTTGACATTTATGTGAGAGATTTCTAAGTGGGACCAAAGTCCCTGACCCTGGTGCCCCTGATTTGACTGAAATCCCCACCCTATGGTGCCTGACGCATCCGTGTCTACCCATACCGTTGGAGGAGGAGAGGTCCATGACATGATTGAGTGCAATGTAGACCTCTATGGCCAGACCGCTAGTAAGGTGTGGATTAATTTTGGTATGGGCCATAATTTTCCCGCCGGTAAGAGTGGGAAATATTTGTTGCCTTCCAATATTAATCGTTTTACTTTCAACCGGCCCAACTTGACAGTTAGCTGAATCCAGTTGAGAGAGCCGACAAGAGACTCCCAGACTCTTCGTGTCGTAGTCAGACTGTGAAGAAACCTGAACAGTTTCCTGCGAAACCTGTTGCGATTGTCCACACTCCGACTCAGAGTGAGAGCGGCGGTGTCCCAGACCAGCCCTATCCACTGAATTACTCTTGAGGGAACAAGGTTTGACTTTACCAGATTTACCTTGAAGCCTAGAGTTTTGACATGATTTAAAATGATATTGACATGTTTTATGCATAATTGTTGTGTCTCTGCCACCACCAGCCAGTCGTCTAGATACCACAACACTCTGATTCCCTGTTTTAACAAAGGCATCAGGGCTTGCCGGACTAGTTTCGTGAATAATCGAGGTGCTAGGTTCAAACCGAACGGCATCCTCTGAAAAACAAAATTTTGGTGCCTGATCCTCAAGGCCAGAAACCTTTGAAATCTTTTGTTGACCGACACGTGCCAATAGGCGTCTGTCAGGTCTAGGGAACACATCCAGCCTCCCGGCGGAAGTGTTAGCCTGATTTGATGAACTGTTAACATTCTGAAAGACTCGTTGTAAATGTGAAGATTCAGATAAGACAGGTCTACGACCGGCCTCATCTGAACACTGTCCCGTTTGGGAACCAAAAACAGTTTGACGTGAATACAGGGTAATCTGGAGGGACCGGGATGATGACATTCTTGGCAATCATCTCCTGGACCAGCGACTCCACCTCTAATGAAACACAATTTGCCGTTGTCGGCTGACATAAGCGAGGTCGCCGGAGCCACTGCCAAGTGATGCCTTTGCGTGCCACCATCCGTGCCCAGGTTTTTAACGGCCATGCTTGGTGACACGTTCGGAACGACCCAGTTAGCAGACAAGGGTTCGCCGGCTGTACTTCCCTCGGTTCCTCCGGCTTTAAGACAGGCACTGGGAGTGAGAGAGACTTTAGTTTTTTTATGGTGGGTTTGGTGGTGTTGGACGCTTCGCCGGCTGGCTGGTGTGGGCCGAAGACTGGCCCTGCCCCGGATTATACTGGCCGCGTCCCCTCTGTCCTGAAAACCCTCTCTGTCTATGCCTGAACTGACCCAGGGGGGATTGGGAGGACTATGGCGGAAGAAACGGCTTAGAACCCCCTGGCTGAGCTTTAGTAGGAGGCTTAGGTTTGGGGAAGTTAAATGCAGGTTTCTTAGCCTGTGCGGGACTGTGCTTCACGGCCTGTGCCATGTTAAACACTGTTCGCCATACATCAGGGGACATTAAAGAAGGAGTAAGTACTGGGGACATTACCACCTGGTTAGCAATGCGATCAGGCAGCTTGCGAACTAATGACATCCTAAGATCCTGTCGTGCTCGCACCGCCTCAAGTAAGGCTGTGCGTATGTCACCTAAGGATTGAATCGACGACTGAAGAATCAGACGCCGGGATAACTCAACTGATCTTCGAGCATCCGCGTCTGCGATTGCATGAGTAGACCTGAGTAAAGACTTAGCCACCTGTTGAGAAACTATGTACTGTGAAAACAGGCGGAAAGCTTTTCCCCTTAGCATAAATTCTCTGTCTAGGTGAGAAGGGGTAGGGGTAGTGAATGGTTCCTTTAGTTCACAAAGATTAATCTTAGGGGCAGCTAGAAAAGAAAATAAAGCTGACGGAACTCCGCCGGCAGAACCTACCGGCATGGAGAACCATGAATGTGTATCCTGAGGGATCTGGTGGGAAGATTTAGAAGTGAAAGTGGTTGCAAAGTTTTGAGCCTCTACCTCCCAATCCACCAAGGTCCTGGTCCCAACTGTCCCAACCTTCAACACTGGATTAGCTGTCTCGTCTGTGACGGTCTGTAAATCTAGTCAGGAGTAAGAGCCGACAGAGCCTTATATCATTAAACCCAGCTTAGACCAGTCTGAAAAAAAGTTTTGAAGCTGAGGCAGGGAGCAGGCTTAGATGCTGACAAATAATCCTGAATAATCGATGAGGTATAGCCTAGATTGTCAACCCCAAGGCATCCAATGCCCTTAATTTCTTTGGACTTATTTCCCTGGATAAACCACTCACGTGGTACCGGGAGTTCCCCTGACAAGGTAGGCTGGGCAAGCTCTGGCTAGAGGGGTTCAAAAAGAACCCATGACTCGTCTGGGCCCATAAAGCAGGGGCATAGCTACCTTTCTAAGAGGCGCTTTGTCTAGAGGGGGTGGATTAACATCCGTAATGACCCTGACATTTGACGTAGTGAATGCCGCCGTAGCTGGCTTAGAGCTCCCTGCCGGTGACAGAGTAGGAGGGTTAGGAATCTTAGATAAATCGATTGACGTTATCAGAGGCCGTACCGCAGAACTTGTCAAGGGAGCCCCCAAGTCCATTGTGGGGTTTTCTCGTTGTTGACTAAAGAATTTAGATAGAGCATGAGTAAGTAACCCATCAATTTCTTGTGCTGTAACAAACTGGTTAGATGCTGGCGATGGGCTGGTCTATCAGAGTGAGACCTGAGCGATCTCTGCCATACCCATAGCTTACTCTGACTGTTCCTTTTACTTATATATTTTCTAAATCTCAAGTGACGGCGTCTCTTCCGTGGATTGACCTCCCAATCTACCAAGATTGGAAGCTAAAGCGTCACATTATTCCTTTGCCCCTCAACTTTCTCTTCATAATTGCTGAGGGGCACAGGGCCCTGGGTGGGGCTTTGGTTTCCCGGACGTTTACTCACCCTCTCAGCTCCCCGCCATGGAGTGGCTTCGGTCACCCAGGCTTTATTGTGGTCGGCAGGGAGGGTTCTGTGGGGGCGCTCGTTTATGGCCTTGGCCTTGCTCGGGGCCTTGGGGCTGTTCGGCCAGGCAGCTTGGGGAACAGCAACAACAACAACAACTGGTTAGATGCAGAACTTTCAGGTGAATCAGTATTATCATGGGCGGCGTCCAGGCCTGAGCCTGACCCTTGTCCATCCCTATCTGAAATTATTGACACTTCATCTTGTTCCTCCCGATCCTCCTGAGAAGACCCCGCCGAGGCAGGGGTACCTTGTTTCCAAGATAAGTCAGGGATAGAGGATGGGGTCGCCGCGTCCCTGTGGACATCGGCTACTGTGTGACTCGTATGAGTCGGACGTGGATGGTCAGACCCTGGCTGAGCAAACCGCCAAACACCGAGGCTCTGGCCTACGCTCTCTTGAGAGTCTGAAACATTCTCAATTATTGAATTTCCTGAACTTTCCGTTTCTAGGGTTAAAATATCAATAGGTAAATCTTGTTTAGGGACAGGCGCTTCACTATACTCTGAGGCTGTAACAGAAACATTTTCAGGTGTAGAGGTACGATGAGATGCACTAGACTTAGGAGAATGTCGAGAGGACTTCCTATGGGAATCCTTTTTGGAGGATTTGTGGCTACGGTGTGACCGCGAACTAGACCTAGGTTTGGAAGAATCACCACCATGACCACTGGGGGAAGCTTCAGTCTTACACTTCTTACTAGCCGGGGAAGAGGCCCGACTTGAAGACTGCTGTCTGAGAGGTGACCTTGACCTCGATCTCGCCTGCGACGAGGAGGTGGCTGCCGGGGGAGTAGGCTCTCTCGGGCGTTTAGACGTATCCACAGACGATACAGAACCCTGGCTAGTCTCTGTCGGCTTAAAACCCGTTACTCTAGAGGTACGTTTAGGGGGAGGGTGCTCTGACAGCAACTTATCCCAAAGTGGGACGTTGTCACATTGAAGTGACTTATGTGCGACAATGGTAGTGTAGGCCGACATTTGTTGTCTGACCTCTCTCAACGCTACCGCCGCGGTCTTGTCATTGTCACACAGGACTTTATTGGCTAATTGGGAGCAAAAGGAACAATTAAGTGTAACCCAGAGACCCCTTGAACGGTCTAGACATCTAACACACCTTATGCAAAGGGTATGCGCAAAAATTGGGATACCCGCGCAAGTAGGGGTAATGCACAGGGCAAAAACTGGGGCCACAGTAGCCATGACAGAGACTGGTGTGAGGAAACTACCGCCGGGTCTGTATTGGTCCGCCGGAGCTCAGCTCTGGAAAAATAAAGAAAAATTTCCAGGAATTAATGCTCATAAGGTTAACCCAAGTGTTCGCATACAAGTGTTAATAACCCGCCGGGTAACGGGATGCAAAGACACAGCTAACACATCTCGCTACGCGGCGGGGTGTAAAGAGGCTAAACAAATCTTCTTAGCTAAAGAACATGAAGAATACCCTCTGATATAATGGTCCAGTATGGCACTTATAGTCTGTAGGAGGTGGTGACTGTCTCAAGATTCAATTTTGTAACAAAGCCCCCCTCATAAAGACGCCGGCCCTTGAAATATTTTAGTAGAATAGCCCAGGGCAGGAATATACGAGATCTGATTTTTTAACGAATTGTCCCAAACGATCGTCGTAAAAATAGAAGGCGGCGATACTGAAAGTATCACCCAATTAAGGTTAATCGAAATTGAATTTGTTTATAAATTCCTTAGTTCCTCCACTTAGGGGCACCCGCCGGGTGTGGGAATCGATTTGGTTAAACCTCACTGAACCTTCAATTGCCGTAAGAGTAAAGGCAGCGATACACAGAGTATCACTCAAATGGATTGGTTAACTATATGAGACCTAAGTCGTTTATCCCACCCTGCTCAGGTGCACCCGCCGGGTGAGAAGTCTAAAAGTTAACCCCACAAGTTCCTGACCCCACTTCTTTGTAAAAGATCGCCGGGGAGGAACGCCTAAACAACAGCTAGGTTTTCCATGTGGTTGTCGTAAACCAGGTAGAAAAAACCTATAAAAACGAGTGTTCTCAAGAACGTCGTTTTTTATGTATATCTATATATATATGTAAGGATGGGTACAGCCATCCCGCCGGGAATTTAAAGGAGGCCTGAAACCAGGCACCCACAGAGACGCAGTCCTGGAGAGCCACAGACACCTCCCCACGCCGGGGAACCAGCCAGAGTTAAAAACCACGTGTGGCCCAACACTGCTCATCGGTCAGGATTTTTCATGGTGAAACCGAGAAAAAACCCGCCGGAAGGCAAACCCCACCCTGAACAGACACCATCTGAACAATACGACACGAGGAGAGACACGCACGACTAACCAAGGTCACAACATAATCCGTGGAATTAGCCAATACACAACTAAACCAGGAAACAATTATAGTCCGAGGAATTAGCCAATACACAACTAAAACCCGGATACACATGACACAGTAGGGCATATTTATAAAATAAATAATAACACTAGACATGTGGCAAAGCTACGAGCGGCTGGCTAGGCCTAGGTAGACGGCATGAAAATAGTTGAAATATAAACACACACTGGAATATCACAACAGGAACCACCGCCAACACACCACCGTAGCGATAACTTCCCACCCCGGGAAGCCTGACACGGACCCAGAAAAAACTTCACTAAGTGAAGAAAAATACGCTGGGAACGTCAGCAAACACACAGCTTACCTCATCAGAAGGATAAAAGGCAGCAATAATTAACGCGTAATGAAAGCCGCCTGCATCACCAACTAACACAACTGTGAAAAGTTCACGTGTCCACAACAGGACCACGAGGGTACATCCGAAATAGATGCCCCATACACACGACCCAAAATACACTGCACTGCGGGCAACCAGCCCAGGACACTCCTGCTACGCCTATCCTAACCTTACTCGATACATCCTAGAGTAAACAAATGAGAAAAAACTCACTAGGGACGCAACGAATGCGGAACCAGCGGAGCCTGAAAGGTACGTCCGGGCAGGCTGAGCGCAGAGCAAAGAAGGAGGAATGACGCCTGATTCAGCGTCTGGTCAGAAATCCACACAAGTACATCCACGATATGATGGAAAGCTTATTGGATAGTTATTCTTATTTTCTTTTTGTTTTTATTTTTTACGAAGTTTTTTCGTAGTGAGAACCCAATTCATAATGACTGAAGCCATGAGTGAGGTCGCGTGCGCTCATGATGAAGGCTCCTCAGTTTTTAAATGCTCTGCGCGGTAGATTCAAACTACGGCGGATTAGTGTTTGAAGAGGATGCCTTATGTAATAGGCATGTTCGTCAATGATGGAGGGGCCACTAATAAATTTACAGACCGTCACAGACGACGCAGCTAATCCAGTTTTGAAGGTGGGACAGTTGGGTCCAGGACCTTGGGTGGATTGGGAGGTAGAGGCTCAAAACTTTGCAACCACTTTCACTTCTAAATCTTCCCACCAGATCCCTCAGGACACACATTCATGGTTTTCCATGCCGGTGGGTTCTGCCGGCGGAGTCCCGGCGGCTTTGTTTGCATTCCTAGCTGCCCCTAAGATTAATCTTTGTGAACTGAAGGACCCGTTCACTACTCCTACCCCTACTCACCTAGACAGAGAATTTAGGCTACGAGGAAAAGCTTTTCGCCTGTTTTCACAGTACATAGTATCTCAGCAGGTGGCTAAGTCTTTACTACGGTCTACTCAGGCAATCGCAGACGCGGATGCTCGAAGATCGGTTGAGTTATCCCGGCGACTGATTCTTCAGTCGTCAATCCAATCCTTAGGTGACATACGCACCGCCTTGCTTGAGGCGGTGCGAGCACGACAAGATCTTAGGATGTCGTTAGTTCGCAAGCTACCTGATCGCATTGCTAACCAGGTGGTGATGTCACCAGTACTTACTCCATCTTTAATGTCCCCTGAAGTATGGCGAACGGTGTTCAATATGGCACAGGCCGTTAAGCACAGTCCCGCCCCTTCTAAGAAACCTGCATTTAACTTCCCCAAACCCAGGCCTACTACTAAAGCCCAGCCAGGGGGATCTAAACCTTTTCTTCCGCCTAAGTCCTCCCACTCCCCCCAGGGTCAGTACAGACATAGACAGAATAGGTTTTCAGGTCAGAGAGGACGCGGCCAACATAAACCAGGTCAGGGCCAGTCTTCGGCCAACACCAGCCAGCCGGCGAAGCGACCAGCACCAACCCCACCATAAAAAAACTAAAGTCTCTCTCACTCCCGGCGCCTACCTTAAGGCCGGAGGAACCGAGGGTAGTACAGCCGGCGAACCCTTGTCTGCTAACTGGGTCGTTCCGAACGTGTCACCAAGCATGGCCGTTAAACACTTGGGCACGGATGGTGGCACGCAAAGGCATCACTTGGCAGTGGCTCCGGCGACCTCGATTACGTCAGCCGACAACGGCGAATTTTGTTTCTTTAGAGGTGGAGTCACTAGCCCAGGAAATGATTGCCAAGAATGTCATCATCCCGGTCCCCCCAAATTACCCTGTATTCACGTCCAAACTATTTTTGGTTCCCAAAAGGGACAGTGTTCAGATGAGGCCGGTCGTAGACCTGTCTTATCTGAATCTTCACATTCACAACGAATCTTTCAGAATGTTAACAGTACACCAAATCAGGCTAACACTTCCGCCGGGGGGTTGGATGTGTTCACTAGACCTGACAGACGCCTATTGGCACGTATCGGTCAACAAAAGATTTCAAAGGTTTTTGGCCTTACGAATCAGGCACCAAAATTTTGTTTTTCAGAGGATGCCGTTCGGTTTGAACCTGGCACCTCGATTATTCACAAAACTAGTCCGGCAAGCCCTGATGCCATTGTTAAAACAAGGGATCAGAGTGTTGTGGTATCTGGACGACTGGCTGGTGGTGGCAGAGACACAACAATTATGCATAAAACATGTCAATATCATTTTAAATCATGTCAAAACTCTAGGCTTCAAGGTAAATCTGGTAAAGTCAAACCTTGTTCCCTCACGAGTAATTCAGTGGATAGGGCTGGTCTGGGACACCGCCGCTCTCACTCTGAGTCAGAGTGTGGACAATCGCAACAGGTTTCGCAGGAAACTGTTCAGGTTTCTTCACAGTCTGACTACGACTCGAAGGGTCTGGGAGTCTCTGGTCGGCTCTCTCAACTGGATTCAACTAACTGTCAAGTTGGGCCGGTTGAAAGTAAAACGATTAATATTGGAAGGCAACAAATATTTCCCGCTCTTACCGGCGGGAAAATTATGGCCCATCCCGAAATTAATCCACACCTTACTAGCGGTCTGGGCGAAGAGGGAAACATTGCACTCAATAATGTCATGGACCTCTCCTCCACCAACGGTATGGGTAGACACGGATGCGTCAGGCACAATAGGTTGGGGATTTCAGTCAAATCAGGGGCACCAGGGTCAGGGGCTTTGGTCCCACTTAGAAATCTCGCACATCAATGTCAAAGAATTACTAGTCCCCTTATATTTCCTTCAGGCTCACGGCCCGGCGTTACGGGACAAGTCGGTGGCCTTCAGAATGGACAATCTGAATGCAGTCCACTGTATTCAGAAACAAGGGTCAACGAGGTCAAGGAAGTTGCTAAACGTGTCAGAAGAGATTTTTGCTCTAGCCAACAGTCTAGATATTTATCTGCACGCTTCTTATCTCCCAGGCGTAGCGAACGTCTGGGCAGACGCTCTATCCCGGCGACAGAGCACGACAGTAGAATGGGAGCTCAAGCAACCCATTTTCAACCTAATGATTGCAGAGCTCTCCCATCCACAAGTGGATCTTTTTGCGTCCGAGGAGACTCACAAACTCCCTCTATACCTCACCCGCCGGGCGAAAACGCCGGCAGGGGGGCCAGACGCCCTAGTGACAGACTGGAACAGATGGAGCTCCATCTATCTGTTTCCGCCGCCAGATGCGTCACTAATGTGCCACGTAGTGAACAAACTACGAGATTATCGAGGCTTAGTCTCGCTAATCGCGCCGCTGTGGCCGGCGCAGTTGTGGTACCAGCAATTGAAAATGTGGTGCCCGGACCCGGTATCGCTCCCGGTCGGGTATTTCCACTTAGACGCCATTGGCAACCTCGCGACCTCGCTGACTTTTGCATTATGGACATTCAGGAGGCCAAGTGGCTAGCACCATACGGTAGAGATGTGACAAATAAATTACTTAATCAATATACTCAGTCTACAAAACGACAGTATCAATCACATTGGCAAGCCTTTACTTCTTGGATCGTTAGGACAGAACAAACTGTACCCTCAGTGGCATTAGTTTTTAATTATTTAAATTATCTGTTTGAGCAGAAACGTTTATCTGTGGTAACATTAAAAAATCACTTAACTGCGATTAGAGTGCCCTTTTTAGACCTTACAGGTCTTTCCATACCGGTAGCGGAGGAAACAGGTTTTATGAGAGCATGTTTTAAACTCCGTCCACCTCCCCGTCAGCTCATGCCTACTTGGTCTCTGGACAAAGCTTTGTCTTTGCTTCACTCTCGTCTGTACCAAAATACTGCAGACTTTGCATTACTCTTAAAAAAGGCGGTTTTCCTTTTGGCTTTAGCCACCGGAAACAGAGTGTCTGAGCTGGCAGCGATGAGCAACACACCTAATTGTCTTAGGTTTGGTAGACTTAATGAATGTATTTCCATTGCACCCTCCCAAGGTTTTGTAGCCAAGAATGAGCATAGTGCACACGTGTTTTCTGAGTTCACGGTGCCGGCGTTAAAAAGGGGAAAGGTGCATCATAATTTATGTCCAGTACAAGCTCTAACCAAATATTTGAGAGTAGCTCCTCACAACCCCCAAGGTGCTTTATGGGTAGCAAGTACGGGTAAACGCTTACTTAAACGGCGATTAGCCTCTCTTCTGGTAAAAGTCATTAAAGAAAGTAATCCCGGCGTTGTGGGTCGGGCCCACGATTTACGCAAATGGGCAGCCTCTTTACGTTTCCTAAAAAAAATTTCAGTTGAAGACATAGCGTCCACGCAGTTGTGGGCGTCTAATCATACGTTTCTGTCTAGATACTTGTCAGTTGCTCTAGACAAACCTTCCTTACCATGTATAGCTTTAAGGCAGAGGGTCTAGGTGGCCCTGCAGTCACTTTTGTTTACTTTCACGGGAAAAGGGGGGGGGGGGGGGGGGGGGTGCAGTCAGTTGACACAGGACACCCTAGACCCCACCGGAGTATGAGAGCTGTGATACAATTTAAGGTTAAAATGTGTTATGAACATTTCTCAGTGAGAAATTGTGCTAGTACAATGTTAAGTACAAAACAACGGTGTTGTTAGAGTAGTTTAGCTGCGAAAGCAATTTATTTTTAGAATAATGGAGTTCCTTTGCAATTTATCTCCAAGTTTATGTTGGGGTTTATTATGTGCACATGTAAACTTATAACTTGTTATTTTTTTGTCACCACTCGTTGAGTGGGGTGCCTTTGTAACTACAGATCTGTGTTCAGAATCTTCAGAGTTACCCATTTTGTGTCAAGCAGGCTTCTTTGAAGCACGCACCTGCCTGAACCCCCTTTTTCTTGTATTTGTTCGGCTACGCCGTATTTAAATATATTTTCAAAGCAAGAATACTATGTGGTTGTTTTTATTATCTGCTTTTCTAGAGTTATGATATGATTACGAATGTCCCCCTCCAGTCTTAGAAATCAGGCATGTTCGTCAATGATGGAGGGGCCACTAATAAATTATAGGTTTGACTCCTATAAGGAGATAAAGAAAACCTAATATTTAGTAGTGGCCCCGTAATCATTGACGACTGGGGCCCTCCCGACCGTCCCCTTCCCATTCGTTGATGTATTAAGGATTTTGGTTTACTTGATATGTCAGTGAAGGAAGAATGACGCCTGAATCAGCGTCTGGTCAGAAATCCACACAAGTACAGTAGGGTCTCACATAAAACGAGTTTATGGTCGATAAACGAGGGCGTTTTATGCGATTTTGTTTTATGTGAACACAGCATTTTGGTGGCGCAATATCGTCAATGTTCACTGTAAGCGAAAAAATTTGTACAAAGCGAACGATATTTTGTACGTTTTGTACGATATTTCGGTGCTCTATATGAAAACTCCTCGGATTTGCCCCACTCTGGCGGCGGACTCGTTTTATGTGATCACATTCGTTCTGATCGAAAATTAAATATTAATATTTTAGGTCGGTCGTTTTAATCGAGACTCGTTTTATGCGAACACGTTTTATGCGGGACCCTACTGTACATCCACGATATGATGGAAAGCTTATTGGATAGTTATTCTTATTTTCTTTTTGTTTTTATTTTTTACGAAGTTTTTTCGTAGTGAGAACCCAATTCATAATGACTGAAGCCATGAGTGAGGTCGTGTGCGCTCATGATGAAGGCTCCTCAGTTTTTAAATGCTCTGCGCGGTAGATTCAAAACTCCGCGGATTAGTGTTTGAAGAGGATGCCTTATGTAATAGGCATGTTCGTCAATGATTACGGGGCCACTACTAAATATTAGGTTTTCTTTATCTCCTTACAGGAGTCAAACCTATAATATATACTGTATCATAGATAACAGGAGAACTGGATTTGACACGGGCCAGCGAAGCCGACCTGCAGCTGCAGTAACGGACCCAAACCTGTTTAGTTGAAGTGGTGCTCTCTGTTTTGATTTTGTGAAGTATTATAATATTGTAATTATGAAAAATGCAAAATGCTTTGACAGTGTCCATTTTGTAGGCATTTTTAGTGCTAGCTGAGACGAATATCCATACCAAGCTGTTGTGGTGAGTTATGTAGGGCAGGTTTCTCGATTCCCTAAACCACCACAGCTATAACATAGCTGTTGAAGTACATACAGTAAGGTAAGCAATGTCTAAAATATTAGAGTATTATTAGACAATAAGGATAAGTCACTGGAATAACGAAAAATGTAAAAAAATACGAAATAACTGAGCCACCAAAAACATCTCGCTTCCCGCACCCTGCACACCTCATTGTTTAAATGTTTACACTCCCAGACCCAGAGTGTCGCCGGCTCTGCTGAACTGCATATTATTTCCAGTTATTTATCGTGTTTAAGTGCTTTAATGTTCCTCTGATTTAACACAACACTGGCAGAATGTATAAGTGATGAGAATGTGACTAACTGGTAGCCTGTAGCTACCCCATCTGGTCTTCAATCAGCGGAAAAATTAAGCGTTTCGTCTTTAGGCCTATATCAGGGCTAAAATAAATTACATTCCTCATTGGATTCCAAGTGTTTCTAGTAACTCCAGTGATGGCAGCGATGCTGACGATCCCACATAGCCTACTATCCTAAAAGTGGTGAAAGGCATAATGATGATAGTGATGAAGGCACCAACGATGTGGAAGCAGTTAGCCGAAACAGTAGTGACACCAGAGACAGTTTAATTTGACACAAAAAATAACGCTGGATCTTGTAAAATGACTTAGCCTACCTACGAATATTTTGTTTATCTTTATAATAAGCTTGCCATGAAAAGCTATGGTATGTTTTTTAAATATCTAGGCTAGGCTATGTGAAGATTTAACACAGAAGATAATTCCTTGGTAGGCTAGGCTACCCATAACGGTAATAGTAGCAGTAACACTCCACACCTATTATTATTAAATGAAGCACTTGCAAAATACAGAAAGAGTAACCCATGCTACTTAAAGTATGGTTTATTTGTAGGTGCTTTTCAAGGTTTTAATAGTCCTAGTTTTAAGGTACCGGTAGGCTAATTATAGGGAAAAGGCTCGCACCCTTATTTTTCATGTTTTTTTTTTTTCCTCCAGATTTTGAGAAATTAGTGTTTTCATGGTTTTAATTAGGCCTATATTTCCAACGTGGGATACAGGATCCCCCCCAATGACTTATTGAAATCATCATCTGTGTTACCAGCAAGGGGTAAATATTGATTATACTCCATACTGAAGAAGTTTGTAAACAGTGAGGATGTCCGAAGGAGCTCTGAGAGTGATTTGACTTTTTTTTCCAGTAATATCGGGTTATATAATTATGATCAATATTATTATTCCACAGTGGATTATGCATGAGTACAGTATAAGGATTCCAAAGACCTGCATTGTCCCTAATAAATTATTTATAATAAGGTGGCGAGCCTTTTCTAAATAATTATAATTTTTAACAATATTTACTAGGCTATTTTTAAGAAATATTTGAAAAATATATCCCAGACGTCCGACGACGCTACCCCGCGAGCTTTGTTTAAGTACGCAGTTTCGTTCATTTCCTTTGAGAATCTTTTTTGGTCAATATTAATCCATTGCTTGCGGGAGACGTTCCTGAACGCCATGGCAATTTACAGCAATTTTACAGAATTTTAAAGCCTCTTAAAGTCTGAAGAATCGAGTGCGAGGGACCGGGAGCGTGACAGGCTACACGTCCTTCCTCCAGCCAGCCGGCCGCGGCACTGAGGAATCTGAGTCATGCTCTCGCAAGATATACAGCGCTGCCAAAGGCAAATGTAGAGCGACATTAGCTATAATTGCTAATTTTAGTCAATGTCTATGGTAGCGCTGCGGGTGAAGCTCGTTTTGGTGTCATTTTGAAGCTATTTTCTTCTAGTTTTTGGCTGAATACATTTAATTTAATTCAGACACTTGTCTAATCAATCATGAGTGCCTGAATGAGCCCTAATATGGCGGAAATATGCCTGCAGCCAAAGTGCTAAGGAAACGGACCACAACTATTTTCATTTTTGTTTGTTTTATTTGTTATTTTTTTAGGTTTATAATCTTTCTATAATAATGATTTTTACTGGAAATTAGTTGTGTTTTAGTCTTACCTTATTTAAGAAGCCCTACTACTGATGTGCGGACAGCAGCAGGGGTATGGTGGCGGCAACTCTCAGGTTAGTTTAGGTTAATAATAATAATAATAATAATAATAATAATAATAATAATATTTATTCAGTTAGCAATTTACAGAGTTGGTACCAAATAGTTTGTTATAAATATGACATGTACCAGCCTTGCATAATTCCAACTAAGGATAGCCCAATAAGGCCGTTAGGCGTATTTCCATTGGGGTTGTCAGGTTAGGTTAATGCTTCCATTAATAATACGACTCGGCTAGGCTGCACTCGGGGCGGAACGTAAACAAACCCACCTCCAATTTTGGGAGGCTTTAACTTGAAATAACTAAATATTAGAGGTGTGGGTCTATACAAGGAGGCTTCTTCTTACTCCCCCACTAATTACGATTAGGTAAGCACCCGCCTCCTCCTCTGACAACAATAGTGTTATTAACCTAACCTGACAATCATAACCCCCGTTGCTCCTAAAGATGATAGAAAAAGACGTCAAATAACTATATATTACTGCGGGAGAGTGAAAAACAAACCCAAAATCGCACATCTAAGAAAATGGGTCAACAGAAAACGGTGAAGTGCGAGGGTAAACTACTCGTCGGCGATAGCGTCGATGGACGTCTTCAAATATTGTTTAAAAATAGTAGATATTGCTAAAACTCCTAAAACTTTGAAATGCACCCATAAATATATCATACTTTAAGTAGGATCACTTTATCTTTATGCATTGTGTAATCACTTTTTTTAGTATGCGGGGAGTGTTACTGCTAACATTACTACGGGCAGAACTGGTGCTCCCATAAAACCCCAAAAGAAATGTTCCCGAGAACGTTCGGCAACCAGGGGCGACAAGTGTGGTGCCTGTGCTGAGCTGCTGGTCGACAGAGAGGCTGCACTGTTGGAAGCCAGGTTTGAAGAGAACAATGACGAGCAGGTGGAGGCCATCTACAGGTCCTTCATGGAGCTGTTGGACCGCAGCAAGCTCCTAGCTCCATACTCCACTGCCATTGACATCATGCTGGACATCTGTCACATCTGGAGGTTCCTGGTGATGGAGGAGACCAACCGGCACAAGCTGCTACAGTGTGACCTGCCCTGGAAGGTGTTCATTGTTTCTTACAGTTTCTTACAGTAGATCCTCTGGAAAAAGGCAAACTAGGCCTGTGTATCCAGCTCAGTACCAGTACTTGCACTGCTGCGGTCGTTCACGGTGTTGGCGGCGGCGGTAGCAGACGCAATTTTGTTTACTATTCTGTATTTTTGCTTTATAATCAAACTTCAAATCTTGTCTTCCCCATGCTTTATCAAGATTACTTTCAAACTCCCTTATTGATTCGGAATCGACTACATACTGGGGCAGTGCGTTCCACTCATTTACCACTCTATCACAAAATGAGTTCTTTGCCTTCTCAAGCCTATTTCTTTCTTTGTAAATTTTCTTAGAGTGTCCTCTCGTTCTTGTTCCCTCCCGCAGCAAGAAGATACCTTCACACACATCCTCATCATACTTTCCTGACACTATCTTAAAAGTCTCTTATCATATCCCCTCTCTTTCTCCTATATGCCAGTGTCCTCAACCTCTGCTCATAGCCCGCGTTCTTCAACGTTGGTACTAGCTTGCTAGCTCTCCTCTGCACTTTCTCCACTGCTTCTATATCCTTTACCATATATGGAGCCCACTCCTGGTTCGCAAATTCTAGGTGTGGCCTAACCAGCGCTGTATAGAGATTCCTGAAGATTTCTTCATCAAGTGACACAAATGTCCTCCTTATCAGCCCTACAATTCTATTGACTTTGTTTATCTTTTCCGCTAAATGTTCTGAGAAATTAAACTTATTGTCTATCACTACTCCTATATCCTTTTCTGCATTCACTTCCTCCATCGCTTCATACATACTGTATCCTACCTTGTCTATCTTGCTTGTCCCAATCCGCATGTACTTGCATTTTTTTTGGATGAAAGGCATTAACCAATGATCAGACCATCCCTTCATGCCCTCCACATCTCCTTGAAGCAAACCCACATCTTCCTTACTCCTCACTCTTCTATACAGCTTAGTGTCATCCGCATACAGGTATACAGTAGGGTCTCACATAAAACGAGTTTATGGTCGATAAACGAGGGCGTTTTATGCGATTTCGTTTTATGTGAACACAGCATTTTGGTGGCGCAATATCGTCAATGTTCGCTGTAAGCGAAAATTTTCGTACAAAGCGAACGATATTTCATACAAAGCGAACGATATTTCATACAAAGCGAACGATATTTCGTACAAAGCGACGATATTTCGTACAAAGCGAACGATATTTTGTACAAAGCGACATTCGTTCTGATCGAAAATTAAATATTAATATTTTAGGTCGGTCGTTTTAATCGAGACTCGTTTTATGCGGGACCCTACTGTACCTCACTTCCATTAGTTATAACTTCAGGTAAGTCGTTGATAAATATAACGAACAGTAGTGGTCCCAACACAGATCCCTGAGGTACCCCACTTGTAATTTCCCTCCACCCCGAGCCTATTCCATTCACCAGTACCCTCTGTCTCCGATCTTTCAGGAAGGCTTCTATCCATTTCACACATTTCTCCCCTATATTATAGCTTCTAACTTTCTCTATTAACCTTTTATGTGGGACCTTATCGAAGGCCTTCATAAAATCGCAATATACCACGTCTATTACATCACCATCCTCTAGAATTTGCATCCAATCATCTACCACCTTAATTAGCTGTAGTACCGTCGACCTCCCCGGCAAGAATCCGAACTGTCTCCCACTGAAAAGTTGGTTTGATTTCATATGCTCCATTATTCCTTCTCTAATTACCGTTTCCATTAGTTTACACACAACACTTGTCAAACTGACTGGTCTATAATTTCCTGGGTCATTTCTCTTTCCCTTCTTAAATATACCTGTTATGTTCGCCTCTCTCCAGTCCATCGGGATTTGTCCTGTATTAAACGATACCTCAAACAACATTTTCAATGGCTCTACCAACATCTCACCTCCTTCCTTTATGATTCTTGGGTGTATCCCATCCGGTCCCGGGGACTTACTTCTGTTCATTTTTTCTATAGCCCTTCTTATTCTAGCATGGGAAAACTCTATTAGTTCTAGTGCCGGTGCCTGTTTGATGGGAATAGTAGGCACTGCATCATCCGACTCCACTGTTAGTACCCCCCCAAAGTATTTCCCCAGCACCTCTGCTTTCTCCTTATCAGTCTCCGCTCTACTCCCATCATCCAACCCCCCTACCAGCTCTGGGATCCCTACTCTTCTTGTTAACTTTTCCTGAATGTACTTCCAGAATATTTTTGGATTATCCTTCACATTTCTAGCAATCTCTCTCCCTCTCCTTCACCCCCCTCCTTGTCTCCCACCTTATTTTATTGTTTATTTGTCAGCATTCCAGATCCACTTCTTTAGCTTCTATACTAGACCCCCTGTTCTTTTTTAACAATTTTAGTCTTTCCCACAATCGTTTCTTTCTTCTAATCAATGTCCAAAGCTTTCTTTTCATTGGCAATTCTGGGTTCGTTCTTTTCCTCAATTTTGTTTTATACTTATATTCCCTTACTGGTACACTTTTGGATACAGCATTCTCCAGTTTGACTCTAATTTTCCTCCACATTCCTTCAGCGTCTTCACCGTTCAAGTATTCCCCCCAGTCAATGTCCAAACACCGTCTCAGCAGCTCATAATCTGCTCTATCATACAGGAATAACTAGAGGCCACAGCTACAAAGTAAAAAGACCTACCTGCAAGAACGATATCAGGAAGTTTAGCTTCCCCTATAGATGTATTGACAAATGGAATGGGTTGGAGGAGGAGGTGGTAGGGGCAAGGAACATCCATATTTTCAAGAAAAAATTGGATAAAAAGTAGACTGAGAGACGGGACAACACGAGCTTAGCTCAACTCCTGTAAACTACAATTAGGTAAATACAATTAGGTAAATACATGTATATTTTGTTTTATTGCTTCTATTATCCCTCTCTGTTTTAATATTGCAACTAAAGCTTATACAGGCATGGTCACTACGACCTATAGGGCTATCCACATTGACATGTTCCACTATATCCTCCTCATTGCTAAAAATCAAATCAAGTACACTCCCCTGCGTCCCATCTCTATATCTTGTCATCTCTGTAATATGTTGCGTTAAAAAACAATCTCTCACTTTCTCTATAAACTTGTTTTCCAGGCTACACTGTCCCGCTGTAGTAGTACAATTTGCCCAGTTGATCCTTGGCATATTGAAATCTCCAATCAAAATCTTATATTTGTTCTCTCTATTATATATTTCCTCCATTGCTTTCAGTAGGTTATCATCCTCTTCCCTAATATTATTTGGGTTTCTATATATAGAGGCAATTAGAATTGATCCTCTTGCACATTTTACTTCAATACACAAATACTCACAATACTGCTGTCTCATATCCACCTCATTAACCTTGAGCTCTTTTCTTACATAAATAAACAGTCCTCTTCCGACCTCTGCTCTAATAGCATTCCTCTCATATAACTCCAAACCCTCCAAACTATACTCCACCAGTTCCCTTTCAATTCTAGCATTTTTTGGTCTTACTTCCTGTAAGGCTATGACATCAGGTTTTTCCTCTTCATCCTGCAACCTACATATCAGTTCTCTTTTCTTGTCCTGGGTAAACACATCCACATTACTAAACATAATCCTTAATCAATCTACCATTCCTTCAGCAACTACACCATCCCACTCCTCCTGTCCGTACCCTTAGCACTACTGGGTCTGCAACTTTGTCTCCTGTCTCTCCCTGTGACACCTCCACCCTGTTCTCCTCCTCCGTCACAACTCCTATCACATTCTCTTCCCTCCCTGATCTCCCCCTCCCTTCTATTCGTATAAACCACTTCCTCAATTTCCCGTCCCTCACTCTCCAGTAAAAATTTCTCTTATCCTCCTCACCCAACTTTCTATTATTTTCATAAGCCTTTTCTTGTAATTCCTTTATTTTTTTCTTCGTTCTATGCTCAAATCCTTCTTTAGTCTTATATGTTTCAGTTCTTCATTTGTGTTTAGCCTCCAACTAAAATTTGTCACCGTCTCTGCCACTGCCCTGGTTTTAAACTGTACCCTTATAGGTCTCATCTCTCCCCTTTTATATCTACCTATCCTACTGACTTCCTCCACCTGCCCTTCCCATCCATATCCGTCCACATCCACACCTTTCATGACCTCCTTCACTTTCTCCATATCCCTCACTTTTCTCACTCCATTATCATTTATATGAGCCTCTATATCTCCATGCATGATTAGACCCCTATCTCTGTCCATGGCCTCCCTGACGACACTCTCCTTGTTCTTCATGACCCCAACAACTGCACTCTCAAAACTTTTTTTGGTCATATTCATTTCTTCCTTTTGCTCTTCCATAATATCCTCCAACTTCTTAATTTTCTGTTCACCTACCACCGTCCATGCAGTTGACTCCTTTACTTTCTTGAATCGTCCTTCGTATTCCTTCAGCTGCTCCTTCAATGCCATATTCTCTGCTCCCAGTTCATCTACCCTTTTCAATACCATCTCTAGGCTATCATTAACTTCCGAAATAGGCCTGCATTCACTTCCTTCGCTAGGCCTATTCCCTTCCCCACCTGTCACACCACACATTACACACAGTACCTTAACTTTCTCACCAGTATCCCCCTTCCATTTCTCCGTATCACTCTTCCACTTTTCCAAATCCTTCACAACATTAATAACCTCTTCTAACTTATTATCTGTGCTCTTAAACCCACGAAAACGTTGTAGCTTTTCTTCCGCCTCCGACATTCCCGAAATTCCCTCCGCCATGTTTGTTTACAATCTCAACAACTCACAACACTACCACTGTCCTGTCACTACACACTCTTATTACACTATATATCACCCCTCCACCACACCAATATATCCTCCAAACACTTCACAAATCCTTCCTCTCCTTGCTAGCCCCGTATGCACTCGATATTCCGTGATTACTTATCCATTCCCATGAACATATGCCGGAGCCTCAAAAACTTGTGTCCGCCTCCCGCCATTGTAAAGAAAGTCTGTGGTGGTGAGCACCCTGGGAAGCGAGAACGCCCAGCTGACCGGGGCCTCCTGTTCTCAGGGACACAGCTTGGACAAGCTCATGCGACAAATGGCTGGCGCCCTTTTCAATCTATTTGCCGGCAACATGGTGCACGACATCAACAGTAATGTACACGCCAAGCGCAAGCCTGGTGTCGCCACAGGGGCTGACACAAGGTCACAAAATGACGACACGAGGCGCAAGCTCACAGGTGTGAAAAAGAACTGAGTAGGCCCAAGTGGGATGTCAAAGCTATGTACTGTGATCTATTTGAAGAGTGATACAGTATACAATTTGTATATTTGTGTACATTTGCTTGCGTTTGTAAATCTGTCGACTAGAAATATAACTACAGTATGCTTGAAGTTGTACTGTACTTATATAGCCAGCCAATATTATATAAATTATCATGTTTGACTTGTATATTCCAGCGGTGCAAAGAAATAAGTGGATGGATCTAGATACCGCTTTCAGATTGAAATAGACATTGAATTAGCTTACTTCACTGTGAGTTTCATCAATTTATGTGGGTTATGAGCCGAGATTTTGAGGATTGAACTTAAAGGTCTGTTTTCCAGCTTTGGGTCCCTTACTGCAAAGGGGCCATTTTCGTGTCAAATCCAGTTCTCCTGTTATCTATGACTGTATATATATATATATATATATATATTACATACCGGGTAATTTATACAAATGTAAATATATAAATAAAAATGTGAATTATTGGGATGCAATCAAGTTCTGTATTGTACAGCTCCTCTTGAAAACAAGTTCAAACAAGATATTATCCGCAGTAACAAATTAGTTCGCAATGTAATTATCCTATAATACTGTAATACTGGCATTGCTCTGTGAAATGGTAACATTTGAAAGACAGCTAGAAGCCCGACATCGCGTAGTTAACCCTTATTTAGCGGCGAGCAACATAAGTCGAGTTAAATAAAGCTGGACTATGTGGCGGCGCTCGACATAACTCGAGTGGCAATTTCAGCACGTAATGTGGCTGAGAGAGAGAGACAAGTGGTGGCAGGAGACTAGCGAGCGTATGACTGCTCCAGACCACCGCGGCGAACCTACTGACACAAATCTCAGCTCCCTCCTCCCTCTCTCACTCGCTACATACTCAATTATGTACTGAAAGTACCGAATTACCTGCTTTTTGCACTCGCGTTGCACGGTTATTGCAAGAAAACTATCCATCATACAAGGATCGTTATGGTGTCATTCGAAAGCTCTGTTTATGCCCTTTCAGGGATAGGTACTTGTTTTACGTTCTGGGTCTTATTTAGGCATGAAAATGATCACGTAAACAGCCCTATTTTGGCTAAAAACACCCCGCTGTGCGGTACACATAAATAAACCGCATAGGCCGCTCGTAAGGTGTTAAAGCCTCCTAACAAGCTAGGACTAAAGATGGCTAAACACGAAAAACAGTTTCAGAGCGTCCTCAACTCAGCCACGAGGGTCCGTCCGAAATAAACGCCCCAACAAAAACGACCCAAAATACACTTGTTCTGCGAGAAAACCACCCATGACACCCCTGCTAAGCTAATCCTAACCTTACTCAAGACATCCCAGAGTAAACAAATGAGAAAAAACTGACTAGGGACGCAAGAATGCGGAATCAAAGCGGAGCACTGTGGGGAACACGTCCGGGTGGGGTGAACGCAGAGCAAGGAAGGCGGAAAAATGCGCAAGGCAGCGTCTGGTCCAAGAATCCACAGAAGTACATCCACGGAATATGGAAAGCTTATGAATAGTTATTCTTATTTTATTTTTATTTTTTATTTGTTACGAAGTTTTTTCGTAGTGAGAACCCAATCATAAAGACGAACCATGAGTGATTTTGCGTGTGCTTATGATGAAGGTTCCTCTGAGCTCTGCGGCGGTAGATTCAAACTACGCTTATGAGCGTTTGAAGAGGTAGCCTTATGTAATAGGCATAATCGTCAATGATGGAGGAGCCACTAATAAATAGTTATTTTGTTTTTAGTGTCACTTTCACTTATAATAATTATAGAATAGTGTCTCTTTCACTTGCACATAGTGTTTTATTGTTTTAGTGTCACTTTCACTAGCGTTCTCAGGCTCGGTGCCACTTATAAGTGTGCCAGGATGTGAAAATCATTGTAGCAAGGCGTGATGCACAGTGCTACCTGACATTCCTGGCACTCATACTAGGTTGTGGTGGTTTTCTGGGGTCTTCGGGTGGTGTGGCTGCAGACATGGCACCGTTTCTGGCTCTTGCGACCACCAGCTACTGGAAGGGCGACGATCCTGTGCTTCCTGTGGTGTTCGGCAGCGTATATGCGGTCCATAGTGGCAACTCCTGGCATATGTTGAGCTCGTGGGGAATACTCAGGTTTGGCATATTCCCCAATGAGATCCAGAATCATCTATTTGTTAGTAGTCTTGGCAAATCCAACGTCAAGGCTATTAACCTAATTGCAATGACGAATTGTCTATTTTGACTGCTATGTCGTCATTCCAACCGCGGTTAAAAAGAAAACGTCTAGAGTCTACTCCTTATCTTACTCTAGGAGACGTTGTACATTAACCAAAACTACCACCGAAGGTGAAAAAAGCATAGAAGAGAAGAAAAAGGGGTTTACCTTAGTTACCGCTTAAGGCACATCCCGTGTTCCGTCATGTACAGATCCCTGTCGAACGTGCGCATGAACGACCCTCTCTTGTCATCATTTTTTCACGCGCTCCATTGTATGAAGTCGCTTTTGTTGTGCTCCTTTAATTCACCCTGTTTAGGTTCGTTTCGGCTTATCTGGCCTTCTTTTTTGTTAGACAGATGTTACGTGATCTAGGGCACACGTAAATGGGCTCCTAAGTGTGTATAATGGAGACGCGTGTGGAAATAGCCTACCGAAGGTACGGGGGCGCCTGGCGTTCCTCGTATATGTTTTTCATTCTTTCTCTTTTCATATTCTTTTTTCCTGTTAGTCTGGGCATAGTTTAGCTTTTAGCTTATTTTAGCCTAGCTGGTTTTCTCATTCCGGAATTGCAATGCCCCTATGAGTTTTCATTTTTTCATAGCCTAAGGTGTACGTCCGTTGGTAAACAATCTGAGATTTCGTTGGTGGCGGTGCTGTTTATAGAGTTTGTGTCGGCCGCATTATTAGCGTTATTCCCGAGTCCCCCCTTTCGAGCCTTCACTGTGTCTCAAGGGCCTGGGCGACAGGTGGTTCGTGATAATCCAGGGGTACCCCACGGGGGCCCCTCCTTCACACCACAGGGTTTTTCGCCCCTGACACATTCTCTGCTCACGGCTAGGCCACCCTTTTTCTCGCCAGTTTCATTTACTGGTTTTTGTTTTCTCTTCCTGTTTCACCTCCATCCTTTCATAATCTATTTTGCCCAATCCAGGGGTACCCCACGGGGGCCCCTGTTTGTGCGAAACCACCCTCCCTGCCACTTCTCCTCATGGGCTTTGCTCTATCTCTGTGGGTTGGGTGGTTCCTGGGGGATGTGCCTCCTCTCCCCTGGTGTGTCTTCCTTGCCTCTCCCTTTACCGGTTGAGTTAGGATCAATTCAAGGAAGACACTGCTCAGCTTGATGGCCATCATTGCTTGGAGTTCATAAGGAGATGACGCTTTTTTGTGGCCTTTTTTGGTATTCCCTAGACGCTCCTCTCGCTTTTTCGACGCTGGACCATCTCGGCCGGTCCCGCAAATTTGCGGGAGCTCAATTCGGTCCTCTGGGACATTTCGGCTCCCCACAAATTTGCGGTGATTGCTGGGGGGTCCCTCAAAGATGCGGGAGGGTTGTGTCGGTACGGTTATGCCTCCATTGGCCCGCAAATTTGCGGTTATAGTTGGCTTTCACTGTTGACCTTTTTGATGTCATCTTGTTGCCTGATACTATATTGGTGTATGCACTTTACTGGTGTTATAGGCCCTGCATGTAAGATGTTGAGTGGTGGTTAACACTTTCTCCATCTTTGCAGGTTCTGCTAGTACTCTTCCGCCTCGGCCGCCCTCCTCACCTACCTCTGTGCTCCCAGTTTAGGGTGAGTACGGATACCTGTTTGCATGTGTGTTCCTGTTTCCCCATGCTCCTTCCCTGGTTCTTCTTGGACATTCTCTCCAATTACTCCTTCGACGTGCTGATTATGGTGTGTGTTCTTCCAGTGCAGGTCGACTGCCTTGCTTTCGCCTTGGTTGTCGCTCCCCGTGCTTGGAGAGCCACAAGTCCTGCTTGCGCCACTCGCTCTGTGTGTCCTCTACGGCCTACCTCCCTGCTCTGTGTGGCACGTGTCTGGCCCTGGTGGATGTGCTGCACCATAGCCCTGGTTCCTCGGCGGCGGCTGTGGCCTCTGCTTCCCTTCCGTCGGTGTGGACGATGGTCTCCCGCCACATTAGGACTGTGGGCCACCGTTCCCCGGCCTTTGTTGCCGACCGGATCCGCGTCGCCCTGGGTATCCCTGACCCGACTGAAGGCCGTTCACCTGGCCCTCTCCCCTGGGTCCCGCAGCCGGTCGTCCCATCGTCGGGGGGTTCCCCAGCTCCGTCCACGCTCTCGCTCGCGTCCGTCCTCTACTACCCCTCGTCGTCCTCCTGATCGCCTTGACGACGCCCATCGCCCTCGTCATGGTTCTCGCCCTGAGGCCGGGGTTAGCGGCTCTGCCCCTGTGCGCCCTCCCCTGGCCTCTACGGATAGGGGCTCTACTCCCTTCCGCCCGCTTCCCCAGCCCAGACGACTTCCTCTTACGTTGTCCTCTCCGCGCGCGGTTGTTCATGCTGTAGCTGGCCCTCTGCTCCCTCCTCCTACACTGTCCAGGAGGGTTCGCCTGGATGTCGTTGCTTCTCCTACTTCACCTGCTTCAGTGCCTATTCTTCCTTCACGGTCTCGTCCCACGGTGGAGGTCCCTCCCTCCTCCGCCTCGGTGTCGGGCCGCCCTGTTATCTCAGCCCCGGGGATCCTGGCTCTGTTTCCCCCCGCGGCTCCTTCTGGCCTCCTTTCACCCGGCCAGACTTCCCACTCCCGTCGTCCTGCTCCTCCTCATTCTTCTCTTCCTGACCTTCACTTACCGTCTCGCCAGGGGGGTACCCCTCCTCTTGCCTCGGTGGGGTTTAGCGAGGTTTCGGGGTCCCCTTTCTCAGGAGCTGACGTGTCGCTGGAAGAGGGGGATGGTGCTGTTTCCCCCTTGGCCGTTCGTGATCGGGGACGAGTCCCTCAACGGCGACACAACCGTCGTCGCTCGCCTTCCTTGGGCCGCGACGCTGCTGGTTCGTGTCGTGGGTCTCGCTCCCGCTCACGCTCGCCCCTGCGGGCCGACCAATCTTGGGGGGGGGGTCGCCTCTCTCGGATCGATTGTCGGCTATGCAGGGCTGGGTTGTGTCACGCATCGACGGGTGCTTGGAGTCGTTGCAAGACTCCCTCTTCTCGCGCTTCTTGGCGGTGACACACCCTCAGCGCCTCACCCTACCTACCCCTGCTACGGTCCCCCTCCCTTCTGCAGGCCTACGCTCTGGTCAGACTTCAGCCGCCCTGACATCCTTCCGGCTGTTCAGTCCCTGGCTGTGTTGACGGGTCTGTCCTCCTATGGGACAGGTTTGTGCGACGCCGGTACGCCTGGCTTAGCCATCATGCTCGGTCACCCTCTCCCATTGGAGGCCTGGTTTGCTGAGGCCTTCGACTTCACCAACCGATCCGTCGACGGCTCTCCTTCAGTCCCTCCCCCGGAGTCATCACTGATTTTGCCTCCTCTTGTGTCTGTCGGCGGGTTGGACGGCGCGTTCTGGTCCTGGAAAAGCGCGCCCGTTCTTGAACTTTGTTCTATTGCTACCCCATTCTTCTCTCACCCGGATCAGCCCTCTGTCGCCAAGGATTTTCCCTTGCGACAGAGGGTGACGGACTTATTGTCTTGTCTTTAGGTTCCCTCCAGACGTCTGTTCACCACCTGCGGCTTATCGAGGCGTCTGCGCCAGGCGATCTTCGCGAGGGTTTGGATCCACCTTCGGCTCGCGGTGTCTTTGGCTCCCGAGCTGAAGGCGGTTTTGTGCGCGGCAACTCGGCAACGCCCGACGGTACGGTCCTCGTTCTGCCGGCCGGCCCCCTTGGATATTCGTCAGGGTTTGTTGTACTCTGCGCTATATACGTCGGGGTTTTTTGAGCAGGATGCTTGGGAATGCTACGCTTCTCTGTCGGCGGCCCCTGCTTCCGACACGCGACGACGCGCTGTGTCGTTGCGGACCCTGCTTACGACACGCACCGACGCGCTGTGTCGCGCGCGGGGTCTTCTTCTTTGTCGGGGGGAAGACAGGGTCTTCCGTTCTTCTGCCGGTCCTCTTCGGGGTGCTGCTGCAAGTGCTGCCGCCTTGCACGGGCGCAGGACTGGGACGTTGCAGGCCAGTGCGTCGGTTCCGCCTCGCACTTCTGTTCTTGCCCCCTTTCATCCCCGCCGTGTCGGGGCTGGCCGGCCTTCCACTTCCGGCCGCCCTTCGACGGGGTCAGCCCCGCGACGGCCAGGGGTTGGGGTGGCCCGCCCTTCTCGACGAGGTTGGGGGAGGGAGTAGAGGAGGTCAACGTGGCGCTCATGCCCGCACGGCCCGTACCGGGGGTACCTCCACGTCAACACAATGTGTAGGATCTCTGGGTCGGCCTCCTTGTTCTCCTTCTCGCCTGGCCGACCGGGTCGCTCCCCTCCTCTCGGGTGCTCCCTCGGGTTGTTTTCGCCCCTCGGTGGCCGCGAGGGACGTTGGGGGCGGCGGGTTGCGCGGAGGGGTCTCACCTGGAGGTGGACGTCCAGACCCCCACTCCGCTCTTGTCACCGACGCCGTCCCATCTCTTCAGAGGTGGCCCACGTGTTCACTTCCATGCCCGAGCTGGGTAGCGTCGAGGGAGTTGACCGCCGGTCACCCGGTTTTCCTCTCCCGTGTCTTTCTGGTACCGTAGACGAACTGCGACGCGATGCGACCGGTGGTGGATCTGTCGGCCCTCAACGGGCACATCGTGCACACACGGTTTCGGATGCTGCCGGTACCCCTGGTACGCCTGGCCCTGCGCCCTCTGTCGTGGGTAGTGTCGCTGGCCCTCCAGGATGCGTCTTGGCTCGTTCCTCTCCATCCTCGCTTCCAGCGATTCTTGGCCGTTCGGACTTCCGATCGTGTGTTCCTGTTCGACGGCCTTCCCTTCGGTCTCCACATCGCGCCGCAGATCTTCTCCGCACTGGTGGGACAGGCTCTGGGTCCTCTCCTCAGGAGCGGACTCCATATCCTGTTTTCCTTGGCCGATTGGTTGGTAGTTTCCGACGCCCTAGGACTGTGCATTGGCGACGCCCTCTCACTCGTTCGTGGGTTCGCTGCATTGGGCCGCTCTGCCCCTTCCCTTAGGGAGCCTCTGGCTACGCCGCCTCCTCCTCATGGGCACCGCGGTGTTTCTGTTGCCCCTATGGATCGGCCGCGTACCGTTCGCAGACGCTTCGGTCGCTGGGTTGCTCGGGGCGCGCTCTCTGCGGCTGTGCCCCCGCCGACGGTCTGGGTAGACACAGATACGTCGAGCGAGGTTGGGTGAGGTTCCCGATCGAACCTGGGACGTCCACTTCCCGGCAGATGGGTGGGTCTCCCTCCACTTACCCGTCTATGCCCTCGGACTGTTGGTTCCTTTGTTCTTCCTGCGGGACCACGCGCTGGCCCTTCGGGGTAAGTCGGTGGCCTTCGGGTTGGACACTCAGACAAGCTGTCCACTGTTTCCTAATGCGGGGGTCCTCCAGGTCGTTGACTCTTTTGGGGGTCTCGGTGGAGTTGTTCTTCCTCGCGGGCAGACGCCCCTTCTCCTTGCATGCCTCCTCCCTGCCCGTGCCTGCCACCCTGTGGGCGGCCGCCCTGTCGAGAGGGCAGGGCGTTCTTGTAGAATGGGCGATGCAACGGACTGTGTTCGCCGACCTCGCGGCTTCCTGAGGTGTTCCGGAGGTCGCCTTGTTCGCATCGGGGGTGCCGCGCCAGTTGCCTCTGGACCTCTCCCACCGGCCTCGCGCTCCGGGGGGGGGTCCGGACGCTTTCATGGTAGCCTGGTACAGGTGGCGGTCGATATACATCTTTCCGCCACCAGACGCGCTGTTGCTGTACCACGGCTGCGTCTGGCTCCTCGCGCCTCTGTGGCCGGCACGGGCTTGGTACGCCCGGTTGCCGCGGTGGTGCCCGAGTCCGGTCCCTCTCCCTGTCTCCGGCTTCCACTTGGGCTAGGTTGGGGACCTGCGGACCTCGTTGGCCTTCGCATCGTGCTTGTTCATGAGGCACGGTGGCTCCCGGTCCCCGGCCGGGCCCCGACTGACTTCCTGCAGCGTTCATGGCCGTCTTCTCCTTGGGGGACTTACGGGTCCCGCTGGAGGTCTTTTATTAGGTGGCTACAGGACACTCGCCTGCCAGTTGGCTCTCCTTCCCTCGTCCTACGCTCCTTGTTTCACCTCTTCCGTACACGTCACTTTCAAGTCGACGCTATACGTACCCACTTGTCTGCCGTCCGGGGGGTCTTTGGGTCCGTCGCTGGGCTGGTCGTTCTGCCACAGGAGCTGGATTCTTTCCTGACGGCTGCCTTCCGGGATCGACCGCCTCCGCGCCAGGTCCCTCCGCAGTGGGATCTGGGGCGGGCTCTGGTCCTTCTGGCTTCACCCACGTATACAAGGGCCGCTACGCAGGTTCCGTTGCTCGGGCATCCACTCTTCCTTGTCGCTCTGGCCACTGGGGATTGGGTGTCTGCACTAGCGGCATTGTCACGGCCCCGGGACTGCGTGCGATTCTCCCCGTCTTTGCATGGCGTCTCGTTCGCCTCCTCCCCTCCTTTTGTTACCACGCATGGGAGGGAGGCCCCCGTTTTCCAGCCTTTCGCCATCCAGGCTTTACGGCGTGGGCATCCTCGCCATGTGTTGTGCCCGGTGTCAGCCTTGCACTCCTCTGTTGCGTCTGTGGCGCCGCCTTCGGGTACTGCTGTGTGGGTGTCTCCTCGGACAGGTGGGAGGCTCTCGCAGGTGCAGATGGGCCGCCACGTTTGTCGGACCGTTCGTGCCCGTCACCCTGTTTGTAGGGGTTCTGCGCACGATGTCAGATCCTTTGCTGCCTCCTTCCGGTTCCTTCCTTACCTGCCATCGCCTCAGCGGTTTTGTGGTCTTCTATCAATTCCTTCATCTCCTCCTACCTCTCCGTGTCCAGTGTCGACCCCCTCGGCCGGTGATTGCTCTCGGGGGTCGTGTTTCCTGGTGCTCTGGCGAAGATCCCTGGTCTGCCCCCCTTGTCCCTCGTTCTTTTCCTTTGTTTTATTTGACAAAGGGGGGGGGGGGGGTGTACGGGTTTGCAACACTGGATTGCAAGTTTGGGATTATGTATTGTTCCAGTACATAAGTGTTTTTGCCACATTGAAAATTGTGTTTTGTTCTTGTGTTCAGTGTTTTTGTTGGTTTTTGAAGAAAAGGGATTTTGGGTACAGTACCTTTTTGGTTTCAGACAAGTCTATATTTATTAGTGGCCCCTCCATCATTGACGAACATGCCTATTACAAAAGGCATCCTCTTCAAACACTAATCCGCCGTAGTTTTGAATCTACCGCGCAGAGCATTTAAAAACTGAGGAGCCTTCATCATGAGCGCACGCGACCTCACTCATGGCTTCAGTCATTATGAATTGGGTTCTACTACGAAAAAACTTCGTAAAAAATAAAAAGAAAAAGAAAATAAGAATAACTATCCAATAAGCTTTCCATCATATCGTGGATGTACTTGTGTGGATCTCTGACCAGACGCTGATTCAGGTGTCATTCTTCCTTCTCTGCTCTGCGTTCAGCCTGCCCGGACGTGCCTCCCCACGCTCCGCTAGTTCCGCATTCGTGGCGTCCCTAGTGAGTTTTTTCTCATTTGTTTACTCTAGGATGTATCGAGTAAGGTTAGGATAGGCGTAGCAGGAGTGTCCTGGGCTGGTTGCCCGCAGTGCAGTGTATTTTGGGTCGAGTGTATGGGGCATCTATTTCGGATGTACCCTCGTGGTCCCGTTGTGGACATGTGAACTTTTTCACAGCTGAGTTAGTTTGTGATGCAGGCGGCTTTCACTACGCGTTAGTTAGTGCTGCCTTTTATCTTTCTGATGAGGTAAGCTTTGTTTCTGACGTTCCCAGCGTATTTTTCTTCACTTAGTGAAGTTTTTTCTGGGTCCCGAGTCAGTCTTCCCTTGGTCGAAAGTTTGTGCTACGGTGGTGTGTTGGCGGTGGTTCCTGTTGTGATATTTCCAGTGTTTGTGTATATTTCAACTTTTATTATGCCGTCTACCTAGGCCTAGCCAGCCGCTCGTAGCTTTGCCACATGTACTAGTGTTATTGTTTATTATTGATAAATATGCCCTACTGTGTCATGTGTATCCGGGTTTTAGTTGTGTTTTGGCTAATTCCTCGGACTATAATTGTTTCCTGGTTTAGTTGTGTATTGGCTAATTCCACGGATTATGGAGTGACCTTGGGGTTGTCGTGCGTGGCTCTCCTCGTGTCTCTTGTTGTTCAGATGGTGTCTGTTCAGGGTGGGTTGCCTTCCGGCGGGGTTTTTCTCGGTTTCACCATGAAAATCCCGGCCGCGAGCCGTGTTGGGCCACACGTGGTTGTTAACACTGGCTTGTTTCCCCGGCGTTGGGGTGTCTGTGGCTCTCCAGGACTGCGTCTCTGTGGATGCCTGGTTTCAGGCCTCCTTTGATTCCCGGCGGGATGGCTGTTCCCATCTATAAAACGTTGTTCATGCGGACATACGTTATGTAGTTTTTCTACCCGGTTTTACAAAAACCACTTGAAAAACCTAGCTGTTGTTTTAGGCTTTCCTCCCCGGCGATCTTTTACAAAGAAGTGGGGACAGGAACTTATGGGGTTAACGTTTGGACATCTCACCCGGCGGGTGCACCTGGGTAGGGTGGGATGAACGACTTATGTCTTTCAGTTAGTTAACCAATCCATTTTAGTGATACTATGTGTATCGCCGCCTTTACTCTTACGGCGATTGAAGGTTCAATTTAGGTTAATATATCGATTCTTCTCACCCGGCGGGTGCTCCTAGGTGGAGGAACTAAGGAATTTACAAAATTCGATTTCGATTTAACCACTTAATTTAGTGATACAAGTAGGTATCGCCGCCTTCTAACTTACGGCGATCTTTTGTGACAATTCGTTAGACATCAGATCTCGTATCATCCTGCCCTGTGCTATTCTACTAAAATATTTCAAGGGCCGGCGTCTTTTTGGGGGGTTGCTTTGTTACAAAATTGAATCTTGAGACAGTCACCACCACCAAGAGACTATAAGCGCCATGCTGGACCGTTATATTATATCAGAGGGTATTCTTCAATTTCTTTAACAAAAGATTTGTTTAGATTTTCTGAACCCCACCGCGTAGCGAGCTGTGTTTGTGCCATTACATCTCGTTACCCGGCGGGTTATTAACACTTGTGTATTTACCTAATTGTATTTACCTAATTGTAGTTTACAGGAGTTGAGCTAAGCTCGTGTTGTCCCGTCTCTCAGTCTACTTTTTATCCAATTTTTTCTTGAAAATATGGATGTTCCTTGCCCCTACCACCTCCTCCTCCAGCCCATTCCATTTGTCAATACATCTATAGGGGAAGCTAAACTTCCTGATATCGTTCTTGCAGGTAGGTCTTTTTACTTTGTAGCTGTGGCCTCTAGTTATTCCTGTATCCATAATTAATATATCCTCCCTATCCAGCCTCTCCAGCCCCCGGGTACATTTGTACATCATTATCATGTCTCCCCTCTCTCTCCCCTCTCTCATGTGCGAACATGTTGGGTTAACCTTATGAGCATTAATTCCTGGAAATTTTCTTTTTTTCCAGAGCTGAGCTCCGGCGGACCAATACAGACCCGGCGGTAGTTTCCTCCCACCAGTCTCTGTCATGGCTACCGTGGCCCCAGTTTTTGCTTTGTGCACTACCCCTGCTTGTGCTGGTATCCCTATTTTTGCGCATACCCGTTGCATAAGGTGTGTTAAATGTCTAGACCGTTCAAGGGGTCTCTGGGTTATGCGTAATTGTTCTTTTTGCTCCCAATTAGCTTTAAAGGTCCTTTGTGATAATGATAAGACCGCGGCGGTAGCCTTGAGAGAGGTTAGGCAACAGATGTCAGCCTACACTACCATTGTTGCACATAAATCACTTCAATGTGACAACGTCCCACTTTGGGATAGATTGCTCTCCGAACACCCTCCCCCTAAACGTTCCTCTAGAGTCACGAGTATTAAGCCGGCGGAGACTGGTCAGGGTTCTGTATCCTCTGCGGCTACACCTAAACGCCCAAGAGAGCCTACACCCCCGGTATCCGCCTCTTCGTCTCGGGCGAGATCCCGGTCTAGGTCTCCTCTTAGACACCAGTCATCTAGTCGGGCCTCTTCACCGGCGAGTAAGAAGAGCAGGACGGAAGGTTCCACCAGTGGTCACGGCGAGGATTCCTCTAGATCTAAGAATAGTTCGCGGTCACACCGTAGCCATAAATCCTCTAAAAAGGATTCTCATAAACGGAAGTCCTCTCGACATTCACCAACTTCTAGTGCATCTCATCGTACCTCTACCCCAGACAGAGTTTGTGTTAAGGCCCAAGAGTCCAGTGCAGTGCCTGTCCCAAAAGAGGATTTGCCACTTAATATTTTAACCCTGGAATTGGAAAGTTCAGGGAGTTCAGTAATTGAGAATGTTTCAGACTCTCAAGAGAGCGTAGGCCAGGGCCTCGGTGTTTGGCGGTTTGCTCAACCAGGGTCTGATCACCCACGTCCGACTCAAACGAGTCACACAGTAGCCGATGTCCACAGGGACGCGGCGATCCCATCCTCTATCCCAGACTTATCTTGGCAACAAGGTACCCCTGCCTCGGCGGGGTCTTCTCAGGAGGATCAGGAGGAGAAAGATGAAGTTTCTATAATTTCGGAGATGGAAGGACAAGGGTCAGGCTCAGGCTTGGACGCCGCACAGGATACTAATGATTCACCTGTAAGTTCTTCATCAAACCAGTTTGTTACGGCACAAGAAATTAATGGGCTGCTTACTCATGCTTTATCTAAATTTTTTGGTCAACAACAGGAAAACCCCACAATGGACTTGGGGGCTCCCATGACAAGTTCTACGGTACGGCCTCTGATGACTTCGATTGATTTATCTAAGATCCCTAACCCTCCCACTCTGTTAACCTCAGGGATCACTAGGCCTGCTACGGCGGCTTTGACAACTTCAAATGTCAGGGTCATAACGGATGTCAATCCACCCCCTCTAGACAAAGCGCCTCTTAGAAAGGTAGCTATGCCCTTACTTTATGGGCCAGACGAGTCATGGGTTCTTTTGAACTCCTCTAAACCAGAGCTTGCCCAACCTACTTTGTCAGGGGAACTCCCGGTACCGCGTGAGTGGGTCATCCAGGGCAATAAGTCAAAGAAACTAAGGGTCGTGGATACTTTGGGTAATGTTCTGGACGTAAACATCAAGGCTATACCTAGTTATTATCATCAAGATTATTTTGTGTATGCTTCTAAGCCTGCTTTACCCCCTGCCTCAGCTTCAAAACTATTTTCAGACTGGTCTAAGCTGGATGGGTTTAATGATATTAAGACTCTGTCAGCTCTCACTCCTGAACTAGATTTACAGACCGTCACAGACGACGCAGCTAATCCAGTTTTGAAGGTGGGACAGTTGGGACCAGGACCTTGGGTAGATTGGGAGGTAGAGGCTCAAAACTTTGCAACCACTTTCACTTCTAAATCTTCCCACCAGATACCTCAGGATACTCATTCATGGTTCTCCATGCCGGTGGGTTCTGCCGGCGGAGTCCCGTCAGCTTTGTTTTCATTTCTAGCTGCCCCTAAGATTAATCTTTGTGAGCTGAAGGACCCGTTCACTACCCCTACCCCTACTCACCTAGACAGAGAATTTAGGCTACGGGGAAAAGCTTTTCGCCTGTTCTCGCAGTACATAGTATCTCAGCAGGTGGCTAAGTCTTTACTACGGTCCACTCAGGCAATCGCAGATGCGGATGCTCGAAGATCGGTTGAGTTATCCCGGCGACTGATTCTTCAGTCGTCAATCCAATCCTTGGGTGACATACGTACCGCCTTGCTTGAGGCGGTACGAGCACGACAAGATCCTAGGATGTCGTTAGTTCGCAAGCTACCTGATCGCATTGCTAATCAGGTGGTTATGTCACCAGTGCTTACTCCCTCTTTAATGACCCCTGAAGTGTGGCGAACAGTGTTCAATATGGCACAGGCCGTTAAGCACAGTCTCACCCCTTCTAAGAAACCTGCATTTAACTTCCCCAAACCCAGGCCTACTACTAAAGCTCAGCCAGGGGGATCTAAGCCTTTTCTTCCGCCTAAGTCCTCCCACTCCCCCCAGGGTCAGTTCAGGCATAGACAGAGTAGGTTTTCAGGTCAGAGAGGACGCGGCCAACATAAACCAGGTCAGGGCCAGTCTTCGGCCAACACCAGCCAGCCGGCGAAGCGTCCAGCACCAACCCCACCATCAAAAAACTAAAGTCTCTCTCACTCCCGGCGCCTACCTTAAGGCCGGAGGAACCGAGGGTAGTACAGCCGGCGAACCCTTGTCTGCTAACTGGGTCGTTCCGAACGTGTCACCAAGCATGGCCGTTAAACACTTGGGCACGGATGGTGGCACGCAAAGCCATCACTTGGCAGTGGCTCCGGCGACCTCGATTACGTCAGCCGACAACGGCGAATTTTGTTTCTTTAGAGGTGGAGTCACTAGCCCAGGAAATGATTGCCAAGAATGTCATCATCCCGGTCCCCCCAAATTACCCTGTATTCACGTCCAAACTATTTTTGGTTCCCAAAAGGGACAGTGTTCAGATGAGGCCGGTCGTAGACCTGTCTTATCTGAATCTTCACATTCACAACGAATCTTTCAGAATGTTAACAGTACACCAAATCAGGCTAACACTTCCGCCGGGAGGTTGGATGTGTTCACTAGACCTGACAGACGCCTATTGGCACGTATCGGTCAACAAAAGATTTCAAAGGTTTTTGGCCTTACGGATCAGGCACCAAAATTTTGTTTTTCAGAGGATGCCGTTCGGCTTGAACCTGGCACCTCGATTATTCACAAAACTAGTCCGGCAAGCCCTGATGCCATTGTTAAAACAGGGGATCAGAGTGTTGTGGTATCTGGACGACTGGCTGGTGGTGGCAGAGACACAACAATTATGCATAAAACCTGTCAATATCATTTTAAATCATGTCAAAACTCTAGGGTTCAAGGTAAATCTGGTAAAGTCAAACCTTGTGCCCTCACGAGTAATTCAGTGGATAGGGCTGGTCTGGGACACCGCCGCTCTCACTCTGAGTCAGAGTGTGGACAATCGCAACAGGTTTCGCAGGAAACTGTTCAGGTTTCTTCACAGTCTGACTACGACGCGAAGGGTCTGGGAGTCTCTGGTCGGCTCTCTCAACTGGATTCAACTAACTGTCAAGTTGGGCCGGTTGAAAGTAAAACGATTAATATTGGAAGGCAACAAATATTTCCCGCTCTTACCGGCGGGAAAATTATGGCCCATCCCGAAATTAATCCACACCTTACTAGCGGTCTGGGCGAAGAGGGAAACATTGCACTCAATAATGTCATGGACCTCTCCTCCACCAACGGTATGGGTAGACACGGATGCGTCAGGCACAATAGGGTGGGGATTTCAGTCAAATCAGGGGCACCAGGGTCAGGGGCTTTGGTCCCACTTAGAAATCTCGCACATCAATGTCAAAGAATTACTAGTCCCCTTGTATTTCCTTCAGGCTCACGGCCCGGCGTTACGGGGAAAGTCGGTGGCCTTCAGAATGGACAATCTGAATGCAGTTCACTGTATTCAGAAACAAGGGTCAACGAGGTCAAGGAAGTTGCTAAACGTGTCGGAAGAGATTTTTGCTCTAGCCAACAGTCTAGATATTTATCTTCACGCATCTTATCTCCCAGGCGTAGCGAACGTCTGGGCAGACGCTCTGTCCCGGAGACAGAGCACGACAGTAGAATGGGAGCTCAAGCAACCCATTTTCAACCTAATGATTGCAGAGCTCTCCCATCCACAAGTGGATCTTTTTGCGTCCGAGGAGACTCACAAACTCCCTCTATACCTCACCCGCCGGGCGAAAACGCCGGCAGGGGGGCCAGACGCCCTAGTGACAGACTGGAACAGATGGAGCTCCATCTATCTGTTTCCACCGCCAGATGCGTCACTAATGTGCCACGTAGTGAACAAACTACGAGATTATCGAGGCTTAGTCTCGCTAATCGCGCCACTGTGGCCGGCGCAGTTGTGGTACCAGCAATTGAAAATGTGGTGCCCGGATCCGGTATCGCTCCCGGTCGGGTATTTCCACTTAGACACGATTGGCAACCTAGCGACCTCGCTGACTTTTGCATTATGGACATTCAGGAGGCCAAGTGGCTAGCACCATACGGTAGAGATGTGACAAATAAATTACTTAATCAATATACTCAGTCTACAAAACGACAGTATCAATCACATTGGCAAGCCTTTACTTCTTGGATCGTTAGGACAGAACAAACTGTACCCTCAGTGGCATTAGTTTTTAATTATTTGAATTATCTGTTTGAGCAGAAACGTTTATCTGTGGTAACATTAAAAAATCACTTAACTGCGATTAGAGTGCCCTTTTTAGACCTTACGGGTCTTTCCATACCGGTAGCGGAGGAAACAGGTTTTATGAGAGCATGTTTTAAACTCCGCCCACCTCCCCGTCAGCTCATGCCTACTTGGTCTCTGGACAAAGCTTTGTCTTTGCTTCACTCTCGTCTGTACCAAAATACTGCAGACTTTGCATTACTCTTAAAAAAGGCGGTTTTCCTTTTGGCTTTGGCCACCGGAAACAGAGTGTCTGAGCTGGCGGCGATGAGCAACACACCTAATTGTCTTAGGTTTGGTAGACTTAATGAATGTATTTCCATTGCACCCTCCCCAGGTTTTGTAGCCAAGAATGAGCATAGTGCACACGTGTTTTCTGAGTTCACGGTGCCGGCGTTAAAAAGGGGAAAGGTGCATCATAATTTATGTCCAGTGCAAGCTCTAACCAAATATTTGAGAGTAGCTCCTCGAAACCCCCAAGGTGCTTTATGGGTAGCAAGTACGGGTAAACGCTTACTTAAACGGCGATTAGCCTCTCTTCTGGTAGAAGTCATTAAAGAAAGTAATCCCGGCGTTGTGGGTCGGGCCCACGATTTACGCAAATGGGCAGCCTCTTTACGTTTCCTAAAAAAAAATTCAGTTGAAGACATAGCGTCCACGCAGTTGTGGGCGTCTAATCATACGTTTCTGTCTAGATACTTGTCAGTTGCTCTAGACAAACCTTCCTTACCATGTATAGCTTTAAGGCAGAGGGTCTAGGTGGCCCTGCAGTCACTTTTGTTTACTTTCACGGGAAAAGGGGGGGGTGCAGTCAGTTGACATAGGACACCCTAGACCCCGCCGGAGTATGAGAGCTGTGATACAATTTAAGGTTAAAATGTGATATGAAAATTTCTCAGTGAGAAATTGTGCTAGTACAATGTTAAGTACAAAACAACGGTGTTGTTAGAGTAGTTTAGCTGCGAAAGCAATTTAATTTTAGAATAATGGAGTTCCTTTGCAATTTATCTCCAAGTTTATGTTGGGGTTTATTATGTGCACATATAAACTTATAACTTGTTATTTTTTGTCACCACTCGTTGAGTGGGGTGCCTTTGTAACTACAGATCTGTGTTCAGAATCTTCAGGGTTACCCATTTTTTGTCAGGCAGGCTTCTTTGAAGCACGCACCTGCCTGAACCCCCTTTTTCTTGTATTTTTTCGGCTACGCCGTTGTTAAATATATTTTCAAAGTAAGAATACTATGTGGTTGTTTTTATTATCTGCTTTTCTAGAGTTATGATATGATTACGAATGTCCCCCTCCAGTCTTAGAAATCAGGCATGTTCATCAATGATGGAGGGGCCACTAATAAATTATAGGTTTGACTCCTGTAAGGAGATAAAGAAAACCTAATATTTAGTAGTGGCCCCGTAATCATTGACGACTGGGGCCCTCCCGACCGTCCCCTTCCCATTCGTTGATGTATTGAGGATTTTGGTTTACTTGATATGTCAGTGAAGGAAGAATGACGCCTGAATCAGCGTCTGGTCAGAGATCCACACAAGTACATCCACGATATGATGGAAAGCTTATTGGATAGTTATTCTTATTTTCTTTTTCTTTTTATTTTTTACGAAGTTTTTTTCGTAGTGAGAACCCAATTCATAATGACTGAAGCCATGAGTGAGGTCGCGTGCGCTCATGATGAAGGCTCCTCAGTTTTTAAATGCTCTGCGCGGTAGATTCAAATCTACGGCGGATTAGTGTTTGAAGAGGATGCCTTATGTAATAGGCATGTTCGTCAATGATTACGGGGCCACTACTAAATATTAGGTTTTCTTTATCTCCTTACAGGAGTCAAACCTATAGTTTTTGCATTACTATGAATAACGGGCATGTGTTAAAACTGTTCTTTTTAGCTACTCCTCAGTTTTTCACTCTTTTATTAAACTCTCTTGTTTGTAGGTAGTAGGGGTAGGCAGCCCCGCCCAGGGAAGTACTACCGCCAAGGTTTCGGGAGACTCAGGGAATAGCCTGAATTCCATTTTCTCTCCCAGGCCTTGGTAGCTGGATACATATCTTTCTGCCTCACACATCAGGGGTATCAGGAAAACCCTCTTTATATAACATACACATCCAACTTCACGACATTGCCCTACATTGCTATCCTCTATCCATAAAACACTACTCTTCCCACTACATATCATACATGTAACACCATACACCTTACCCAATAAACATGGCAGTACAATTGTTAAGAGCAAACCTGGTGGTCCCTCGGATATCCACCCCCGGCAGGGTTGGGTCATTGACACAGGGCCCTCCCGCAGGGCATCATGCGACGGTGTCAAGAGCATTGCAACGTCCCAAAGCTGCTCGTCGGTGTAGCTTTTTCTTTAGGGGACTTCACTCTAACATCAATTCTGTACACCAATTTCTTCAAGCAGAATCCCCTACTCTCCTTTTTTTGACAGAGACTCAAGTAACACGTCAGACACTTCTAGATTTAATTTTCCAGGTTATCAACTGCTCCAAAATTTCAGACCTAAAGGAGGTGTATGTTTCTTCGCAAAATCTGAAATTGCCCTGGAGGAGGTTACTAGTTTCAATTGTCCCAATTTTGATTATTCTATATACAAATTAATTTCTGCTGGTAAATTTAAATACATATGTTGCATCTACCGTTCCCCAAATACTCCTCCAGAGCAAAGTCTTTTTGATTCTCTGTCCTCACAACTCAGTGTCCTCAACTTAAATGCTTCTTCTGAAATCACTGTGTTGGGTGATTTTAATGTCCATAATGTTGAATGGCTCACTCATTCAGCCAGGACTGATGATGCTGGTCTTGAATGTGAGCTATTTGCAGACTCATTTAATCTCACTCAACTAGTCAACCAACCCACCCGTGTACCAGATAATCCTAATCATAATTCCCACCTACTGGACTTATTTTTAACAACCAATTCAGAAAATTATGATGTTACAGTGAGGTCCCCGCTTGGATCTTCTGATCACTGTCTGATACAGGCCACCTGTCTATCACCTACCACACCTTCCCACTCTGAACCTGTTTGGTGACTAAATGGCATTACGATAGGGCAGACTGGGAGGGTCTTCAAGGTTTCTTTATTGATATTCCCTGGACCTCTTTCTTTTCTAATGATGCACACTCCACCTTGAGCCACATACAAGATTTTGTAAAAATTGGAATGGAAACTTTTATTCCTCATCAAAAGTACAGTAAAAGATCTAATTCACCTAAATGGTTTGACCATAATTGTGCTAGAGTAACTGAACAAAAAGCAATAGCCTACAATGCATACACAAGATCAAACACATGAAGCCTTAATTACTTTAGAAACATCAGAAATCATGCCAAAACTGTATTAAACCTAACTAAATCAAACTTTCTCCACAAGCAGGCAAATAAACTTCTAAATAATCCAATGATAACAAAATATTTTGGTCTACTCTTAACTCATTTAAATCCAACTTCACTACTGCTTCATCCATTCCACCATTAAAATCTCCGACTGGCAATCTTGTAAGTGACCCACGAGGAAAAGCTAACCTTCTTGCGGATATTTTCTCCACCAACTCACCCTTAGAAGAAATAAACCAAGATGTCCCTGTACTTAATTTATTCCCTCACTTAAGATCCACACCAGACATGTCAAAACTATTTTGCAGAATCTCTCGGTAGATAAGGCCCTGGTCCAGATGAATTCTCCAATAGTACTTAAGAATTGCTCCTTGGTGCGCGCTCCTGTATTGGCAAAATTTTTCCGCCTGTGTCCTCATACCTCATGCTTCCCAGTACCCTGGAAAGAAGCAAACATCCATCCAGTTCCTAAAAAAGGTGCCTCTTCAGATCCATCAAACTACAGACCAATAGCTATAACTTCCACTCTTGTAAAGTCTTTGAAATTATATTAATAATCACATAATTAAGCATCTTGAGAATAATAAATTAATCATGATAGGCAATATGGTTTTAGACGATGTCGATCAACTGCAGACATGCTATTTACGCATCAAATCAACCAAGCTACAGACCAACATGGTGAAACATACAATAGCACTGGATATATCAAAGGCATTTGATAGAGTCTGGCATCAATCCTTATTGTCGAAGATGTCACACTACGGCCTTGCATCATTAGTTCCACTAATTTCTTCTTATCTTCATAACAGAAAAATACGTGTAATGGTAGATGGCCTTTATTCTCAATTTCACTCAATAAATGCTGGTGTTCCCCAGGGATCAGTTTTGGCCCCAATCTTCTTCCTCATTCATATCAATGATCTCATATCTACCACTGATAATCCAATACATTCCTACGCAGATGACTCAACACTCCACAGTTCCCTTACATTTACCAATTCTTTCACCCAACCCGATCTTATAAATTCAAAAATAAACACTGCAATTTCTCTGAACCAGACCTTTCTAGAATTGATGGATGGGGGGACAAAAGAATCTAGTTTCCTTTAATGCACAGAAAAAGTACATTCAATTTTCTAACCGACAGAATCTCACTGACTCCCATATATTTTTTAATGATGTAAATATTCCCACTTCCCCTAGTATTGACATTCTCGGTGTAACATTAACTACTAACTTGAGCTGGACACATTATGTTAGAAGCATGCTAAGAATGCCTCTAAAAAACTGGACTCCTGTACAGAGTTCGAGAATTCTTCACTGACGAGCAGTTGGCCGTGATATATAAAAGTCATGTGCGTTCTCAGATGGATTACTGTTCACCTCTGTGGGGTGGAAGTGGAGTGGTTGCATTGAGGCAGTTGGACAAAATTCAAAATAAAGCTATTAGATTAATCAATAACCCTGCAATCACACAGGACCTTCCTACATTATCCAACAAGAAACGTTGCATCCCTTGCATTATTCTACAGATATTTTCACAGCAATTGGTTTCGAGGAACTTGCTTCAATTGTGCCGCCTCTCCACATCTTTCCCCGTAGAACTAGGGCGCTGAGAGCGCCCATGAATTTACACTTTCTCCTCCACAATGCAGAACTTCTGCTTATCAGAATTCATTTATCCCCAGAGCTACTACTCTTTGGAATTCACTTCCCTCGAATTGCTTTCCACAAACTTACAATCTACAAATGTTTAAATCCAGTTGTTACAAACATTTTATGAATGGAGGATGCCTTTAGGCACATGGACCTTTTTGTTTTATCTGTGTTTTTCCTTCCTCCGTTCATTGTCTCTTTAAAAAAAAAAAAAAAAAAAAAAAAAAAAAATTGTGTCTTTGTCATTCATAATTTTGTTTTATGCATTGTTTTTTTTTGGTAGGTTGGGCTTGGTTGTCCTCCTCCTATTTGTTATGCAGCCTTGACGTTGGATTTGCCAAGACTACTAACAAATTGGGAGGTTTGACGTACCTCCCAAACTACCTGAAAACCTATTTGGTAGTAGTCTTGGAAAATCCAACGTACATAATACCCTCACTCACGCCGGACCCCTGCCCATCCGCGTTCTTCTGCTGACGTGAGATGTGATGACAAGAGAGGGTCGCTCATGCGCACGTTCGACAGGGATCTGCACATGACGGAACACGGATGGGCTTAAGCGGTAACTAAACCCCTTTTTCTTCTCTTCTATGCTTTTTTCACCTTCGGTGGTAGTTTTGGTTAATGTACAACATCTCCTAGAGTAAGATAAGGAGTAGACTCTAGACGTTTTCTTTTTAACCGCGGTTGGAATGACGACATAGCAGTCAAAATAGACAAGTCGTCATTGCAATTAGGTTAATAGCCTTGACGTTGGATTTTCCAAGACTACTACTAAATAGTAGGTTTTCCTATTTGGTAGGTTGGGAGGTACGTCAAACCTCCCAGTTTCTGGAATCTCCAAAGGTTTGTGTACTTCCTGGGCATTGTGGGGTTCATGAGCTTGTACAGGTTGTACGCGTTCATCACAGACACATCCATCATGTGCAGGAAGAACTTCTTATACCACCTGCAGGAGGTCCGCAGGTAGTCGATGAAGCCGACCTGCATGTCTGACTTGTCAACCAGACGCATGTTTATGTTATAGTCCATAACTGCGTCTGGCTTCGTGATGGGCTCCCTGGTCCTGTGGTTGACTTTGCCAGAGTCAACCAGGTTGCCCTTGTGGATGGTGGAGATCATGTTGACCTTCCTTTGGTCATGCCAATGGATTGCCAGCATCGGACCATGTTTTTTCAGGAAGATGTCCTTCTTCTTGGTTTTTTGGGGGAATTCCGGCATATTCTTCCTCGTCCCCCGTACTGTGCCCACAGTCTGGGTTTGGTGTCTGTTCAGGTACTGGGTGAGGATGGGGGACATGTAATAGTTGTCCGTGTAGAGTATTTATTAGTGGCCCCTCCATCATTGACGAACATGCCTATTACATAAGGCACCCTCTTCAAACACTAATCCGCCGTAGTTTGAATCTACCGCGCAGAGCATTTAAAAACTGAGGAGCCTTCATCATGAGCGCACGCGACCTCACTCATGGCTTCAGTCATAATGAATTGGGTTCTCACTACGAAAAAACTTCGTAAAAAATAAAAACAAAAAGAAAATAAGAATAACTATCTAATAAGCTTTCCATCATATCGTGGATGTACTTGTGTGGATCTTTGACCAGACGCTACTGCAGGCGTCATTCTTCCTTCTCTGCTCTGCGCTCAGCCTGCCCGGACCTGTCTCCCCACGCTCCGCGGGTTCCGCATTTGTTGCGTCCCTAGTGAGTTTTTTCTCATTTGTTTACTCCGGGATGTATCGAGTAAGGTTAGGATATGCGTAGCAGGAGTGTCCTGGGCTGGTTGCCCGCAGTGCAGTGTATTTTGGGTCGTGTGTTTGGGGCATCTATTTCGGATGTACCCTCGTGGTCCTGTTGTGGACAGGTGAACTTTTTCACAGTTAGCTAGCTTTGTGATGCAGGCGGCTTTCATTACACGTTATTGCTTCCTTTTATCTTTCTGATGAGGTAGCGTATTTTTGCTGTCGTTCCCAGCGTATTTTTCTTCACTTAATGAAGTTTTTTCTGGGTCCCGAGTCAGTTCTTCCCTTTGCCGGAAGTGTTTGCTACAGTGGTGTGTTGGCGGTGGTTCCTGTTGTGATATAATTCAGTGCTTTTTGTTTATATTCCGACATGTTACTGTTATCCGTCTGCCTAGGCCTAGCCAGCCTCTCGTAGCTTTATCACATATACAAGTGTTATTGATTTATTTTCTAAATATGTACTACTGTGTCATGTGTATCCTGGTTTAGTTGTGTATTGGCTAATTCCACGGACTATTTATGTGTCCTGGGTTAGTTGTGTATTGGCTAATTCCACGGACTATGTTGGGCCCGGCGTTAGTTGTGTTTTAGCTACGCCTCGGTCCGGTGTTGCGTTCAGATGGTATCTGGACGGGGTGGGTTTTTTTTTTTTTTTTTCCTGGCGGGTTTTTCTCGGTTTCATCTTGATAACCCCGGCTGGTTGCCAAGTTTTGGCCACGCGTGGTTTAAAACAGGCTTGTTTCCCCGGCGAGTGGGTGTCTGTGGCTCCCCAGGTCTGCGTCTCTGGGGTGCCTGTTTCAGGCTCCTTCTGATTCCCGGCGGGTTGGCTGTACCCATCTAACAGTGTTCAAACGGACACGTGTTGTTTGTAGTTTTTTCGGTTTTGCAAAGCCAATATAAAACTATGCTGTAGTTGTATTTCCTCCCCGGCGATCTGTTACAAAGAAGTGGGGATAGGAACAATTGGGGTTAACTTTTAAACTTTAAATCACCCGGTGGGTGCAACCTGGAAGTGTGGGATGACCGAATTTGCAAAATTCAGTTTAGTTGACCAGACAATTGAGGGATGCATTGTGTATCGCCTCCTTCAACATACGGCGCTTTAGGGCACAATTGGGGTTAACGTTTTTTAAACTATTATTCACACCCGGCGGGTGCTTCTTGCACGGATGAGAATAACGAATTTACAATTCAGTTAGTTAACCAGACATTTGAGGGATACGTTTTGTATCGCCGCCTTCAACATACGGCGATCTAAAAAGATACTTCGGCAGAAGTTAGATCTCGTATATTTGTCAGGCTTCCCAGTTTTTGATCTACGAGATAATTCGGGGGCCGGCGTCTTTTTTAGGTTGTTTTTTCCAAAATCTAATCTGGAAACAAACACCACCGGAAAGACTTAATCACTTATAAACGCCATGATGGTCTTTATATATTATGTCAGAGGGTATTCATAAATCTTTTGGACAAATTAAGATATTCTGAAATCCTTTACTTAGGAAACCCCACCGCGTGGCGAGCTGTGGTCATTGAGTATTACGTCTCGTTACCCGGCGGGTTATTTAACACCTGTGTGCGAACATGAGTGGGTTAACCTTATGAGCGTTAATTCCTGGAAATTTTATTTTTCCAGAGCTGGGTCCCGGTGGGTCTATGCAGAACCTGGAGTAAGTTTCCCTCCAGTCTCTGTCATGGCTACCTTTGCCCCGGTTTTTGCTTTATGCATTACGCCCTCCTGTTCAGGTATCCCTAATTTTGCGCACACCCTTTGTATAAAATGTGTTAAAATGTCTCGTTTGGTGGGGGTTACCTTTCCGGCGTTTTTCTCGTTGCTCCGAGAACACCGTTTTTGTTTACCGAGTTTTAGTCAGGATGGCTAAAATAGGTAAGTTACCCCGACGAGTTTGGTCGCTTGAGGGCTCATCAGAAACTGCGTTTTCTGTGGTCGAGCCTGGGATCAGGCTTCCTGTGTTATTCATTGCTTTATGCATTACGCCCTCCTGTTATGTCTCGTTTGGTGTGGGTTACCTTTCCGGCGTTTTCTCTCGTTGCTCCGAGAACACCGTTTTTGTTTACCGAGTTTTAGTCAGGATGGCTAAAATAGGTAAGTTACCCCGACGAGTTTGGTCGCTTGAGGGCTCATCAGAAACTGCGTTTTCTGTGGTCAAGCCTGGGATCAGGCTTCCTGTGTTATTCCCGGCGAGGGGGGCTCCACACAGTTATTTTGTTTGGTCTTTCCCTCCCGGCGACCTTTTTACAAAGAGGTCTGGGGCAGGTATAATTGGTTTGACATTGCATATAAAACCCGGCGGTTGTACCTTCGGGTGGTTATATTAACGGATTTGCGATTCGCGATAATTTGCCAAACAATTGATTGATACAATAGGGTATCACGGCCTTCAAGACGGCGATCTATGAGGGCTTCTGGCAGAAGCCGGATTAGAGATTAAGATAGGCTTAGACTTTTTATGGATAAAAAGATGCCTGAATCTTACTAGTGTTTCAAGTGTAAAGGGATACTTGAAGGACTTCATCTTTAATAAAGATATGTTTCATCTTTATGAGGATTCAGAAGTTATGCTTAATTCTTTCGAACAGGTAAAAGATATGCCGAAATCCTTAATAAACAATTGAAACAATGTTGGTTGTTTGTTTAGTCTTTCCCTCCCGGCGACCTTTTTACAAAAAAGGTCTGGGGAAGGTACAATTGGTTTGACATTGCATATAAAACCCGGCGGTTATACCTTCGGGTGGTTATATTAACTGATTAGCAATTCGCGATCATTTGCCAAACAATTGATTGATACAATAGGGTATCACGGCCTTCAAGACGGCGATCTATGAGGGCTTCTGGGAGAAGCCGGATTAGAGATTAGGATAGGCTTAGACTTTTTATGGGATAAAAAGATGCCGGAATCTTACTAATGTTTCAAGTGTAAAGGGATACTTGAAAGACTTCATCTTTAATAAAGATATACTTCATCTTTATGAGGATTCAGAAGATATGCTTAAATCTTCTGGACAGGTAAATATATCCTGAAATCTTTAATATGAAACTAAAGGAAAACGAAGAGTAGTGGTGGAGTGCTACGGTTCGTTGACCGGCGGTCTTGTGACACATATTTTGTACCATTTTTTGGGTGTAACCCTATGAGCATTAATCCCCGGAAAATTCTCTTTCCAGGGCGGAGTACCGGTGTTGCACCAGGTGACCAGGTAGTTCCCGGGGGCGGGGTAGTTTTCCCCCAGTCTCTGTCATGTCGGCACTTGAACCTCTCATTGCTGTCTGTTCAACGCCGTTAAGATCAGGTATCCCTATATTATTTGTATTTGTTAATGAAATAATTTAATCACTGAATAATAATAACCATATATATTTTCTATGATTATATTAGGATAATATTGTGTTTATTTATAGTAATTTATTTTAATACAATTAAATATAAATTAAATTAATTAGTATACTTTATGATTTTGCTCACCAGCTCTGCTTTCAATGTGTTAATGAGCTATGGGAGCTTTTAATTATCATAAACCTTTACAGGGCTCTCTTTCAGAGAGTATACCGAGCTCGCAAGCGAGGGACAGCCAAGTTGTATGGCGATACTCACAGTCCTGGCAGGACAGAACACATCCCTTTGTGACTCAACTAGTGCTGATGTCCACGGGATGCCGATGTACCATCTTCTACCCCAGTTTTAACATGGCAACATGTGGAGGTCCCGGCTTCGGCGGGATCTTCCCATGATAAGCCAGACTTAACGGATGAAGAACAACGATCTCTGGTCTCAGAGATGGAGGTTGAAGAGTCCAGTCACCTTCTAGGCGACTCTCAGGGTACTGTCGAATCTCCACAGAGTTTGTCATCGGCTAGGTATGTACCGGCGGAAGAGATTGATGGACTACTATTGAATGCACTTAATAGGTTCTTTGGCCCTACGCCGGAAACTCCTTCTGATACGGGAGATCCCGCGATGTCGACGAATGTGCGACCTCTGGCTACATCCTTTGCTTTAGCTAAAATACCTAGCCATCCGCTTGTGTCAGACCCAATTTCCAATGTGCCAGGCACAGCAGCTCTCACTACTTCCACTGTGCGAGTCATATCAGACATATCTCCCCCTCCTTTAGACAAGGCGCCAGTCAAAAAACAGGAGCTATGCCTCTTTTTACGGGCCTGATGAGTCAGGGGTAGCAATGTTACGGAAATGTTTTGGATGTTCATATTAAGGACATTCCAAGTTATTATAACCATGAATTATTCTTACCACCAAATCCCTCCAGAACACCATTCTTGGTTCTCTCTTCCGGTTTTTGGTGCCGGCGGAGTCCCCTCTGCTTGGCTGCTATTAGCACGCCTTCCCCAGCTTACCTAGACCGCGAGTTTAGGTTAAGAGGAAAAGCGTTTAAACTGTTTTCGCAATATATGGTTCCCAGCAAGTAACAAAGTCTCTGTTACGCTCTTCTCAGGCAATAGAAGCCGCGGAAGTCAGGAAAGCCATTGAACTTTCCCGGCGCTTGCTTCTCCAGACTTCCATCCAAGTCTTTAGGAGATATTCGGACGGCCTTATTAGAGGCAGTTCGAGCAAGGCAGGATCTGAGGATGTTCTTAGTGAAGAAACTTCTTGACCGTATTGCAAGCCAAGTAGTTCTGTCTCCAGTTCTAATTCCTTCTTTGATTTCACCAGCAGTTTGGAAGACTGTTTTCAATTTGGCACAAGCATTCAAGCAAGGTCCCCGCAAGCCCTGATGCCCTTGTTAGAACAAGGGATCAGGGTCTGGTGGTATCTGGGCGACTAACTGGTGGTGGCAGAAACAGAAAAGTTACGCATCAGTCATGTCTACGTTACGTTAAACCATCTCATATCTCTAGGATTCAAGGTCAACTTAGTAAAAGTCAAACCCTTGTTCCCCCACGAGTATTTCAGGGGATAGGGCTGGTCGAGGACACAGCTTCTCTCACTCTGAGTCAGAGTGTGGACACTCGAAACAGATTTCGCAAAAACTGTTTATGTTTCTCCACAGTCTGAATACGACACAGAAACTTTGGGAATCTCTAGTCGGTTCTCTCAACGGGGTTCAGCTAACTGTGAAGTTGGGCCGGTTGAAAGTCTTAACGTTTAATCTTGGAGGGCAACAAATTTTTCCCACTATTACCGGCGGGGATAGTATGGCCTATCCCAACGTTATTACACAACTTACTAGCGGTTTGGGCGACGAGAGAAAGGTTGCACGCAGTCATGTCATGAACCTCTCCTCCGCCGTCGGTAGGGGTGGACATGGATGCGTCAGGCACGATAGGTTGGGGCTTTTAGTCAAACCTCGGGCATCAGGGTCAAAGGTTTTGGTCCCATTTAGAAATCTTCCACATCAATGTCAAAGACTTACTAGTCCCCTTATCTGTCCTTCAGGCTCACGGCTCTGCTTTACGGGGCTAGTCGGTGGCCTTCAGAATGGACAATCTGAATGTGGTTCACTGTATTCAGAAACAAGGGTCAATAAGATCTCGGAAGTGGCTAAACGTGTCAGAAAAGATTTTTATACTAGCCAACAGGCTGAACATTCATCTTCACGCATCTTATCTCCCAGGCGTTGCAAACGTCTGGGCAGACGCTCTGTCTCAGAGACAAAGCACTTCAGTGGAATGGGCGCTCTTGCGTGTGCGGAGCATTACCATCCACAAGTGGATTTGTTTGCGTCTGAGAAGACTTGCAAACTCCCACTGTACCTCACCCGCCGGACGATAACGCCGGCGGGCGGACCTGACGCTCTGATGACGGACGAGAACAGGTTGAGTTCCATTTATCTATTTTCCGCCGCCAGACGCGTCTCTAATGTGCCACGTAGTCAACAAACTACAGGATTAGCGAGGCGTAGTCTCGCTAATCGCGCCCCTGTGGCCGGTGCAGTTTGGTACCAGCATTTGTACACGTGGTGCCCGCACCCAGTGTCACTCCCGGTCGGGTTGTTCCACTTAGAACACAATTGGCAACCTAGAAACCTCGCGGACTTGTTCATTATGGACATTCAGGAGGCCAAGTGGCTAGCACCATATGGTAGCGACGTGACCAAGATATTCACGAATCAATATACCCAGTCTACAAAGCGACAGTTTCAATCGCATTGGCAAGCTTTTATGTCTTGGATTCTTAGAACAAACCAAACTGTGCCCTCGGTGGCGTTGGTTGTTAATTATTTAATGTATCTGTTCATGCAGAAACATTTATCTGAAATTGATTTATGAGGGCAGGTTTTAAACTCCGCCCACCTCCCCGTCAGCTCAGGCCTACATGGTCTCTGGACAAAGCATCGTAGTTATTCTCGTTCCCGTATGTACCAAAGACTGCAGATTTTACAAAAGGGCAGTATTCCTTATGGCTTTGGCTACCGGGAACAGAGTATCTGAGCTGGCGGCGATGAGCAACACACCTATTTGCCTCAGGTTTGATGGGCTTCATGAGTGTATTCACATTGCACCTTCCCCAGGATTCTTAGCCAAGAATGAGCACAGTGAACACGTGTTTTCAGAGTTCACGGTGCCGGCGTTAAAAAGGGGAAAGGGGCACCATCTTTTTGCCCAGTGCAAGCTCTAACCAAATATTTAAGAGTGGCACCTCTAAATCACCAGGGTGCTTTATGGGTCGCAATTCCGGGTGAACGCTTGATGGAGCGTACACTGGCTTCTCTCTTGGTCAAGGACTTTAAAGAGAAGAATCCCGGCGTTGTGGGTAAGACCCACGATTTACGCAAGGGGACAGCCTCCTTACGTTTCCTTAATAATCTTTCGGTGGAAGTTATTAAGTCCACACAGTTGTGGGCCTCTAATCAGGAGTTTTTTGACGCGATACCTTTCAGTAGCTCTGGACAAACCTTCCTTGCCATGTATAGCTTTACGGCAGAGGGTCTAGGTGGCCCTTTTAGTCACGTTTTGTTTAATTTCAAGAAAAAGGGGGGGGGGAGGGTGCAGTCAGTGTGACATAGGACACCCTAGACCCCTCCGGAGTATGTGTTCGGAACATACGAGCTGGGATACTGTTTGTAGGCATTGTTTTATAAAATTTCTCTGTAGTATTTATTGCAGGAAATTGTGCTAAAGGCCAATAGTAGTGTTACAACAATTCTTGTTGTAAGTAGCTTTGGCTGTGAAGCAATAGATTTTTGAGAAATCTCGGTAGTTGCAACTACGACTTTTACTTTTGAAGTAATTACTTCTCCATAAGTACACGAGTTCAGTACTTCTATGAATGTACAAGAATTCATTTATGTTTGGTTATATTTTTAGGAATATATCCACTAGTTAATGGGGTTTATATGTGCACATGTAAACTTATAAGTTTTTAGTTTTCACCACTTACTTTAAGTGGGGTGCCTTCTTAACTAGCAGATCTGTGTACAGAGTCTCAGAGTTAACCCTTTTTCAAGCAGGCTTCTTTGAAGCACGCTCCTGCTTGTACCCCTTTTTGAAGATTTAGGCTGTATAAAGTATATCCGAATATCTCTTTTTTACAAGAGTAAGAATACTATGTGGTTGTTTGATTATCTGCTTTTCTAGAGTTATGATATGATTACGAATGTCCCCCTCCAGTCTTAGAAATCAGGCATGTTCGTCAATGATGGAGGGGCCACTAATAAATTATAGGTTTGACTCCTGTAAGGAGATAAAGAAAACCTAATATTTAGTAGTGGCCCCGTAATCATTGACGACTGGGGCCCTCCCGACCATCCCCTTCCCATTCGTTGATGTATTCAGGATTTTGGTTTACTTGATATGTCAGTGAAGGAAGAATGACGCCTGCAGTAGCGTCTGGTCAAAGATCCACACAAGTACATCCACGATATGATGGAAAGCTTATTAGATAGTTATGCTTATTTTCTTTTTGTTTTTATTTTTTACGAAGTTTTTTCGTAGTGAGAACCCAATTCATAATGACTGAAGCCATGAGTGAGGTCGCGTGCGCTCATGATGAAGGCTCCTCAGTTTTTAAATGCTCTGCGCGGTAGATTCAAACTACGGCGGATTAGTGTTTGAAGAGGATGCCTTATGTAATAGGCATGTTCGTCAATGATTACGGGGCCACTACTAAATATTAGGTTTTCTTTATCTCCTTACAGGAGTCAAACCTATAATATATGTATATATATTATATATAATTATATTATATATAATTATATTATATATAATTTTATTATATATATTATAATTATTATCATGAATATTCTTTCCTCTCACTTAAACATTAGGCTACCATAGTGCGGTGGGAATATGAACATGATTAGATTAATATCCAGTATTCGAGAATGGATAATAAGTCGTAGGCGTGTGCATAAACCTTTAACCGTCTTGGTGGTGTAATGGTTAATGTTATGCCCTGTTTTTATGCAGGATTAACTTGGTATAGGTGGGTTATAGGATGTCATGCACAGTACACAATTGGAATCAATAGAGGACATAGATAATATCAAAAGAATGGTTTATAATGCAGCTTTATTCTCCACAACACTAGGCAGAAAATGGTTATATACAGTATGCACAAGAAACAATGGTAAATTCCGTCTGTGTACTCATACCTCATGCTTCCCAGTACCCTGGAAAGAAGCAAACATCCATCCAGTTCCTAAAAAAGGTGCCTCTTCAGATCCATCAAACTACAGACCAATAGCTATAACTTCCACTCTTGGTAAAGTCTTTGAAATTATATTAAATAATCACATAATTAAGCATCTTGAGAATAATATAAATTAATCAGTGATCGGCAATATGGTTTTAGACGATGTCGATCAACTGCAGACATTCTTTGCCTTCTTACGCATCAAATCAACCAAGCTACAGACCAACATTGTGAAACACATACAATAGCACTGGATATATCAAAGGCATTTGATAGAGTCTGGCATCAATCCTTATTGTCGAAGATGTCACACTACGGCCTTGCATCATTAGTTCCACTAATTTCTTCTTATCTTCATAACAGAAAAATGTGTAATGGTAGATGGCCTTTATTCTCAATTTCACTCAATAAATGCTGGTGTTCCCCAGGGATCAGTTTTGGCCCCAACTCTGTTCCTCATTCATATCAATGATCTCATATCTACCCCTCATAATCCAATACATTCCTACGCAGATGATTCAACACTCCACAGTTCCTTCACATTTACCAATTCTTTCACCCAACCCGTTCTTATAAATTCAAAAATAAACACTGCAATTTCTCTGAACCAGGACCTTTCTAGAATTAATGAATGGGGACAAAAGAATCTAGTTTCCTTTAATGCACAGAAAACCAAGTACATTCAATTTTCTAACCGACAGAATCTCACTGACTCCCATATATTTTTTAATGATGTAAATATTCCCACTTCCTCTAGTATTGACATTCTCGGTGTAACATTAACTACTAACTTGAGCTGGACACATTATGTTAGAAGCATTGCTAAGAATGTCTCTAAAAAACTGGGACTTATGTACAGAGTTCGAGAATTCTTCACTGGCGAGCAGTTGGCCGTAATATATAAAAGTCATGTGCGTTCTCAGATGGATTACTGTTCACCTCTGTGGGGTGGAAGTGGAGTGGTTGCATTGAGGCAGTTGGACAAAATTCAAAATAAAGCTATTAGATTAATCAATAACCCTGCAATCACACAGGACCTTCCTACATTATCCATACGAAGAAACGTTGCATCCCTTGCATTATTCTACAGATATTTTCACAGCAATTGTTCCGAGGAACTTGCTTCAATTGTGCCGCCTCTCCACATCTTTCCCCGTAGAACTAGGGCAGCTGAGAGCGCCCATGAATTTACACTTTCTCCTCCACAATGCAGAACTTCTGCTTATCAGAATTCATTTATCCCCAGAACTATACTACTCTTTGGAATTCACTTCCCTCGAATTGCTTTCCACAAACTTATAATCTACAAATGTTTAAATCCAGTTGTTACAAACATTTTATGAATGGAGGATGCCTTTAGGCACATGGACCTTTTTGTTTTATCTGTGTTTTTCCTTCCTCCGTTCATTGTCTCTTTAAAAAAAAAAAAAAAAAAAAAAAAAAAAAAAAATGGATAAGTCCAATGTGTACTTTGGACTTTTATAATCTCTAGCACTTATCGCGGATTTAGATAGAGACCCACTTCCCACTTCCAACGTTCAGGTATTATTCTTCTGATCACAATTACTTCAACGATATGTAGGGTACACGAATCACACAGGCTAGGTATCTCGTTATGTTAAATCTCTGGTAATATGATTCGTAATCAAAGATGATAATATAAGTAATATAGTTGTTCCCAAGAAGGTACGTAAAGGGAATAACAGTAGCTAGCTTCACTGGTTTGGTATGTTCACTTGTCTAGATAACACTTAAGACAGAATATCAGTGAGGGCGAATCAGGTTTCTGGTTAACAAACACAATCACTTATTTTAGAATTGCTTTCACTCGAGCCATAATCCAAATAATTAAGACTTATTTCTTCGGCGAGGTTCAACCTTGAGTTGGTGATGTCGGGGGTTAACAGCTGCTCTGGGGCCGTCTAAGTTGTCTGGTAGTGTAGAGAAGGTTACAGATGGGTTACTTGCTTAACCGGTGATGAAGTTCTGATATGTTACTCTTGGATGGGGACCTTAAATACAATGTCTCAGGCACAGGCCGGATTAACAAGGTATCGGACGAACGTAAGATAGTCGGGAAAAGCAACTTTTTTATCTGTCTCTGGTCTTTGAAAGAGGTTCAAGGGACTCGGGCAGTTTTGAAACCTTTTAGTTAACAATTCTGTTTGGGAGGCTACAGACAATTGTTACCAAGGAGTTATTCTTGCAGAGTCCTCAATTAAGAGTTTCTCGCATAATCCCTTCTAACATAGCAAGATCTTTCTGTCCTAGATCAAGTATGAGTTTGAGGTATTAGTGTCCACTATTCTAATTTAGTCACTGTTGGAAAGGTGGGTTTTTCCTGCTTCAACAACCACTAAATTACAACAGAAAATGTACTCGGATGGATAACCATTGAATCTGGGAGTCCAGAATCCAATGTGTCATTCAAAGGAGTTGCTACTACACTCTCACAGATTTCACAGACTACGGGGTGCCGAATTATCAGGGATCTTGAGGGACGGAGTATTATAGACTTCAAGCAGAGCGGTAGGCCGTTGATTTGAGAGCTAATAATGAACTGGCCGAGCTTTTTCTCGGTGGGAGCATTTATAGGTTTGGTCAAAGGGGGGGGGAGAATGTTTTAGAACTATTGGATGTTGGGGGTCAGGCAGAAGTTAATTTATTCTTTTTAACTTAGGGGGGTAGTGGAAGAGGTCTTTATCTCTTCAGTATGTAGTCCGTAATATGATTGGTTATTGTGGACATCTTTACTCTAGTACAAGTTACTATTAGAGTGGTATAGAGTAGGATTTGGTCAAGGGGGGGCACTACTTTACCGGGCGCCGTACTGGCCCATGCTGGAAGGCATTATTCATCATTACACATAAGTATCCTTCTCTGGTCTAGCTGAAATGCTATTAAGAATCTAGGACTGGTTAAGGGGGATTTTGGGTTTGGTTAAGGATGGGATAGGATAGCATTTTGGCAGGTAACTAGAACTTTTAGTTCGTTTTAGGTTGGAGGCTCACCTGGTGTTTGGCAAGAATTTGGTTGGCCCGTCTGGGTCAGTGTATACCTACGCGGGGAAAAATGCGCAGATCGGGGGATTGGTGGGGTCCCTTGGGGTAGGGGGGCATGCCGCACCTTAAATACTGCGGAATGGAGTTCTTTACGTTAATTGGGTTGTGATATGATTTTAGGTTGTCATGAGATACACATTTAGTTATGGTTGATCATTGAATCTAGTTTTCACTTACGAGGATCACTCACGTTTTGTTAACGTGCAAGTCAGGGGGGGAAAACACACTCTTAAGGGGGTTCGAGGTGGTTGCCCTAGCCTCGCACTGTCTGTCCTTCTGGGTCAAGTTGCGAGTTTGGCTATACATGTTAGAGGATAGTTAAGGGAGGTAACAAGGATAGGGTTTTTCCTTCTACTTACTGGGGCTTGGGAACGAACTGAATCGGCACTTTATAACATCCTTATGGACGTCTTTGCAGGTGGAGGGTTGTGTTTTGGGGGGCATCTCGTGTTAGGCTAGGTCGCGGTTGTCTCGTGAACTTTGACATTGACCCTTAACACTTTGGGCATAGGGGTGGCATTTCCCTACGATGAAAACAGGTATAGTGGTGGCTGAGGGAAGAAGTGACAGGGTGACTCAATAGGTTACAACTGGGCATGGGGTCACGAAGCAGAGTAATGTGTATTGTATACTAGAAGATGGTGATTGACAAGACGTATAACAGGTGTGGAAAGAAATGGAAGAGAAAAAAAATTGTGGATAAAGATGGTTATCCCAAAATGAATACATGCATAAATGACGGTATTATAGCCGTCGTCATATTAAGATGATGGGACCTGGTTGTTACGCACTTGACACAACACAACAAAGGGACTACCGCTTCGTCATATTAATATCGGTATGGCATAACTCTGGCTTAACTACATGTACACTCAATCCCACCCCTACTTTGTGCAACTCTCCAACCCAAGAGTGAAACGTTACTCTCAAACTTTCTTCTACTCAACAGCTGAGCTCTGGAACTCTCTCCCAGAATCAGTCTTTCCCTCTTCCTATGACTTAAATTGCTTCAAACTCCGTGTGTCCAGGCATTTTGGCTCGAACGTCCCTTGATTTTGGCCCTGTCACTCTTTCAACTATGGGGGAGGCACTCGCTATAGGCAGTAATGCCTTTTGCCTCCCTCAATCACATAGAAAAAAAAAGAAAAAAAGTTACTAGAAGGGAAAAACTGGGCATGGGGGCTACATATATCTATACTCGTAATGTAGAGAGATACTAGGTGTCTTTCCTGCATCTCTCTCTTGAGATGGTCGTATGCAGATTGGTCATAATTAAACCTGTATAAATCAACAGGTATAAATCAATACAATAACTGGGCATAGGGTTATCGTGTGGATAAAGTTGTGGTTAAATTATTTGGTCGGTAGTACAACTGGGGAGAATCATATTTGCCACTGGTAGAATTATATTATTTACCTTAGCATGATTATGTGTGTGGTATATAGGTGCTGTGGATGTTAAAAAGGTTGGGAGTAAATCACTCTTGGCCGACGTGCCTAATTTGGGATCCTTTGCTTTCCTGCCGTGTTGGTGTCGGTCTCCTGGTCCATCCGGGCGACCCTCCGTTGAATGACAGATGTGGTGGCGTCCTTTGATCCTGTGTGCATCTTCTTCTTTCTCCTCTGGCTGTTGGGTTCTTTCGTGTCAATCGGCTTTCGCTCTGGTTCTTTCGGGATTGTTACTGGGTTGCTTCTTGGGAGAGTGGTGGGGGAAATCCTTTTGGGGGGTATTTTACTTCCCTCCCCTTCGTTATAGGCTCGTCCCCGAGCCTCAAGTGTGAAGGAGAGAGAGTCTCCTTGGTGGTGGGTCATTGGTAATGTATGGAGGAGTTCCCACCAATCGATGGAGCGGGCATCCGGGGTCTTGTGGGGGTCGATGGTCACCTGAAGGAAGGACGTCGTGGCATTTATGATGGCGGCCGTGAGGGCTTCGTGCTGGAATCGAATGCGGACCAGTTGTCCTGAGTCCGTAGAGATTTTTATTCTCTTTATGAAGGGTGTTGGCGACATTATAGTGGCTGGTTGGTCAGGTACGGTGGAAGAGGTCGATGTGAAGACGGTGGGGCCTGGATAGTGAGTCACGTTAGAGGCAGGGTGCGTGGACAGGTCATACTTCTCTGCGGACGTAGAGGTACCAGGTGGCTGGGGGGGTGATTGGGTGTCGCGTCGGTGTGTGTGGTGAGGGGTAAATATTGGCGATTCTTAGCATGGGTGTGTGTGTGGGGTGGATTGTTGGAGATCTTGTGGAATTTTCTATGTTAATTTCGAGGATGGGAGAAAACCGGACAGGTCGGGTGACTAAACGTCCTGATTTAGTTCGTATGGTGTGGCGGGTTTTGATTTCGGGGCTTGAGTCACTGGATGATGTCCTGTATCTTGGCGGCTTTGGGTTCGGTTGTGGACTGGAGGTGGAGTGGGGGGGAGATGGAGATTGTGAGGAAACTAGAGGTTTTCTGATGGAGGGGGTGGGTTTTTTTTTTTTTTTAGATGGGTGGTGAGGGAGGGGGTATTGGTTGGCAGGTGGGGGTTTCTGGTTGAGGTAGAAGGTGAGGTTGAAGAGGATTGTTGCGATGGGGGGGGGAGGGGGGTGATTTTTGTAAGCGTTTGGTTAGATGTGGTTTTGCATGCAGGGTAGGTTTTGTAAGATACTTGTGGACGTAATTGGTAACGGTTTGTGGTTTGTGAGGTATGTGTTTTGTTTGTTGAGACTTGTTGTCCGAGGTGGAAGATACAGGTGCGGTAGAGGGGGGGGGTTTACTCCGGGGGACAATGCGGAGGGGGGGTGTTGGCGAAAAGTAGGGGGAGGTGGTGTAGGAGGTTTTGGTTGTGATGGAATGTTGGTTGGAGAGGTGGGGTTGAATAAGGAAGGCGGTTGAGTGTAGGGGGTTGTTAACTCAGAGTCGGGGTTGGTAGGGGGAATACTATCTTCTTTAGTTAGGGGTTTAAAAATTCTAACAAATCTATTTCTGTAGGTGCGAGTCTCGCCGTGTTAATTAATGGTGGTTTGATAGGCATTTAGGATTTGGGTGACTGTATAAGGTCCGACATATCTCGGGGCCTAATTTATTGATGACTGGAAGCTTGGCCACCATCACGGTATCGTGAATGGCGAAGGGGTTCTGATCAAGGGTGTTGTCGTGTTTAGTGTCTTGGCAATTTTGGGCGGTGCGTAGGGTGTTCTTTAGTTGTTGTTGTTGTTGTTGTTCCCAAAGCTGCCTGGCCGAACAGCCCCAAGGCCCCGAGCAAGGCCAAGGCCATAACTGAGCGCCCCCACAGAACCCTTCCTGCCGACCACAATAAAGCCTGGGTGACCGAAGCCACTCCATGGCTGGGAGCCGAGGAGGCTGCGGAAACGCCCAGGAGACCAAAGCCCCACCAGGGCCCTGTGCCCCTCAGCAATTATGAAGAGAGAGTTGAGGGGCAAAGGAAAAATGTGACGCTTTGGCTTCCAATTTTGGTAGATTGGGAGGTCAATCCACGGAAGAGACGCCGTCACTTGAGATCTAGAAAATATATAAGTAAAAGGAACAGTCAGAGTAAGCTATGGGTATGGCAGAGATCGCTCAGTTCTCACTCTGATAGAGCAGCCCATCACCGGGTGTTCTTTAGTTGTTGCAAAGGGTCAATTTGGGGTTGAGTGATGGAGGGTTGTGCTTGGTGATGAAATGGTAATAAGAGGGGGGCTCTTCCGTACACACGTTCATGGGGGGAAATTCCGTCTTCTTTGGGTCAGGTATTCATACCCCACTGGATCATTTTTAATTGAGAGTGCCACTCGGAGGTGTTTAAAGCAATCATACGGGTATGTAATTGGTTGTTAATCGTACGGTGACTACGCTCGCACACAGCGTTGCCTTGCGGCCAGTAAAGGGAGGAGTGTTTAATTTTTAGTCCGCACTGTTTTGCAAATTCTTCCCAAACTTGACCACTAAATTCGGGAGCGTTGTCTGATAATATAGCAATAGGTAAGCTGAAAATGGGAAAAATTTCTGTGGCGAGGAGTGTAGCAACTGTGGTGGCAGTGTGATCTTTTGCGGGGCAAGCTATGAGGAATTTGGAGTAAATGTCAACAAACGTGACAATATAACGTTTGCCGGCGCTAACAGGGAAAGGTCCCATTACATCAAGGGAGAGTATCTGGAAAGGTTTCTGAGCGGAAATGGTGCCAGCTGGTCCTGCTTTGCGGCATCGGTCCTTACCTAACGCACAGGGTTTGCATGCTTCTGTCACCTGCTTGGCAATCCCGACGGGTTGGGTGTCCAATACTGGTCCCGGAAGATCTTGAGCATCTTCTTTTGACCGAGATGAATTCCGTTCCCTTCATGAATGGCAATCATGTATTCTTGGGCGACTGTGGGTTCGACGACTATATGGCCGGATTCCGTGGTGAGTTGATCTCCCCAACGTGTCAATTTCGAGAATATATGTTTGGGCATCCAAGTCGGCTTGAATCTTCTTTCCCAGGATTGCAGAAGTGAAACAGTTGGTTTGGGTAGGTCCTCAATTACGGACGTGTGGATAAAATCTGTTTGTTGTAAGGCGGCCAGGTTGGTGGGGGGGTCTTCTGGTACAGGAAGACGGGAGAGGGCGTCAGCATTTGTGTGGAGTTTCCCTGGTCGATACTGTATCGTGAAGTCATATTCTTCGAGCGTTTCCCTCCATCGTACTAGTAATGCTGAATTGGTTTCGCATTTCTGTAGCCATTGCAAAAATTGGTGGTCGGTAATAATGTCCAGTTTCGCTCCTAGGACAAAGGACCGGAAATGGTTGAGGGCCCAAATGACTCCGAGACATTCACGTTTGGTGGCAGCATAATTTTGTTGAGCTAGATTTAAAGTAGAACTAGCATAGGCAATGACGTGCTCTTTTCCCTCCCGGACTTGGGCGAGAACGACTCCAATGGCGTATAAGGATACGTCCGTATAGAGACGGAAAGGTTGCTGGTAGTCTGGAAACGGTACAGTTGTTGTTGTTGTTGTTGTTCCCCAAGCTGCCTGGCCGAACAGCCCCAAGGCCCCGAGCAAGGCCAAGGCCATAACCGAGCGCCCCCACAGAACCCTCCCTGCCAACCACAATAAAGCCTGGGTGACCGAAGCCACTCCATGGCGGGGAGCTGAGGAGGGTGCAGAAACGCCCGGGAAACCAAAGCCCCACCCAGGGCCCTGTGCCCCTCAGCAATTATGAAGAGAAAGTTAAGGGGCAAAGGAAAAATGTGACGCTTTGGCTTCCAATCTTGGTAGATTGGGAGGTCAATCCACGGAAGAGACGCCGTCACTTGAGATCTAGAAAATATATAAGTAAAAGGAACAGTCAGAGTAAGCTATGGGTATGGCAGAGATCGCTCAGTTCTCACTCTGATAGACCAGTCCATCACCACATGACTAGAACCCAATCCTCTCAGCATCAGGTAGGAAAGGCCCTAGAATATAGGTTTGACTCCTGCAAGGAGATAAAGAAAACCTAATATTTAGTAGTGGCCCCGTAATCATTGACGATTATGCCTATTACATAAGGCACCCTCTTCAAACACTCATTTACCGTAGTTTGAATCTACCGCGCAGAGCATAAAAAATTGAGGAGCCTTCATCATGAGTGAACGCAACCTCACTCATGGTTCAATCATTATGAAATTGGGTTCTCACTACGAAAAAACTTTGTAACAAATAAAAAAGAAAAAGAAAAATAAGAATTACTATTCATAAGCTTTCCATATATTCGTGGATGTACTTGTGTGGATCTTTGACCAGACGCTAACACAGGCGTCATTCTTCCTTCACTGACATATCAAGTAAACCAAAATCCTTAATACATCAACGAATGGGAAGGGGATGGTCGGGACGGCCCTAGTCGTCAATGATTACGGGGCCACTACTAAATATTAGGTTTTCTTTATCTCCTTGCAGGAGTCAAACCTATAATTTATTAGTGGCCCCTCCATCATTGACGATTATGCCTGATATCTAAGACTGGAGGGGGACATTCGTAATCATATCATAACTCTAGCAAAAGCAGATAATCAAACAACCACATAGTAGTCTTACTTTGTAAAAAAGATATATATTTTGGCGCAGCACATATATACCAAAAAAGGGGTACAAGCAGGAGCGTACTTCAAAGAAGCCTGCTTGATAAAAAGGTTAACGCTGAGACTCTGAACACAGATCCGCCAGTTAAGAAGGCACCCCACTTAAATTAAGTGGTGAAAAAATAAACTTATAAGTTTACATGTGCACATATAAACCCCATAAAACTAGTGGATATATCTTGAAAAAACATATCCAAGCTTAAAATTAGATTGCTTCACAGCCAAAACTACTGACAACAACACTGTTGTTTGTACTACAATTGTACTAGCACAACTTCCTGTAAAGAATAGTACAGAGAAATTTTCATATCACAACACCCATGAACAGTATGTGACGGCGGGGTCTAGGGTGTCCTATGTTACACTGACTGCACCCCCCCCCCCTTTTCTTGAAATTAAACAATAAGTGACTTAGGGGCCACCTAGACCCTCTGCCTTAAAGCTATACATGGCAAGGAAGGTTTGTCTAGAGTTACTGAAAGGTATCGAGTCAAAAACGTATGATTAGAGGCCCACAAATGTGTGGACGTAATATCTTCAACAGAAAAATTCTGAAGGAAACGCAAAGAGGCTGCCCATTTGCGTAAATCGTGGGCCCTACCCACAACGCCGGGATTACTCTCTTTAATGACTTCGACCAAGAGAGAAGCTATTTACGTTTCATTAAGCGTTTGCCCGTACTAGCTACCCATAAAGCACCCTGTTGATGCAGAGGTGCCACCCTCAAATATTTGGTTAGAGCTTGCACTGGACATAAATTATGAAGCACTTTACCCCTTTTCAACGCCGGCACTGTGAACTCTGAAAACACGTGTTCACTGTGCTCATTCTTGGCGCTGAACCCTGGAGAAGGTGCAATGTGAATCGGAGAGGTGGGCGGAGTTTGAAGCATGCTCTCATGAAACCTGTTTCTTCCGCTTGTGGTATGGTTAGACCTGTAAGGTCAAAGAATGGCACCCTGATGGCTGTTAAGTGATTATCTAGAGTCACTACAGATAGACGTTGCTGTTCAAACAAATAGTTTAAAGAATTAAAAACATAGTAGTTACACATGTGTCAGTGCAGGCATGGGGCTCAACGTCTTGGCTAGATCATACCGTAGCTAGTGCTGATTTCCATTATATGATAACAAATATGGAAATTCAGTATACATATACAGATGAAGATCATATCCCATTGACCTTAACAGCTAGTTTGGAAAGAGCGCCAGAATTAACCCAGTCAAACAATAGTGTAAATCCAAAACTGCCATGGGGCGGGCTTGACGAGGAGTGTGAGCAATTTTGCACTTTAACACACACTCTCCTTTCTGAGCTTGATCCTGGCAGTGAGGATGCCATTACCTGTGAAGACCCCAATTGTGTTAATGCTAGTCATCGAGAAGAGGTCAGCAAGCTGTACAATAATATTATATCTTGTCTTACTAAGGCCAGTGACATAGTATTTCACAAGCATAAACAAAATTACTCTTTTAACAAACCTGGGTGGAATGACCATGTTTCAGAACTATACCAGGCATCCCGAGATGCTCGTAGTGTATGGCTGGATCATAACAAACCGAGACAGGGACCCATTTTTGACATGTTCACCAGACTAAAGGCTAGATGCAAGTATGCAATCAGATATATAAAAAACAATGAAAATGTATTAAGAAGAGAAGCATTGGCCAAAAACTTTGCTAGCAAAGACACATTGGCCTTTTGGAAGGATATTAAAAAATGCATAATAGCTGCACACCTCTACCCGTTAGTGTAGATGGGATCTCTGGTACTAATAACATAGCCAATCTTTGGAAAACACATTACCAAACTTTGTTTAACTCTGTTGGGCACCAAGGAAATACCATTGCTGCTACAACAGAGTGTAACAAAGAAGAAAAATATGACACAATTAAAGTTACAAGTGAAAAAATCAAGGCTGCAATAAGTAGGCTAGATGCTAACAAATCCTGTGGTTTTGATGGTATATATGCTGAACATTTGAAGTACTCCTCCACTCTCCTCTTGGAGAAACTCAGCAGTTGCTTTACCAGCTTTCTAATCCTGGTTTCCTACCAGAATCTATGATGTTCGTTACCTTGATACCAGTAATTAAAGACAAGGCCGGCAAAATTACATCAAAAGACAACTATAGACCTATTGCCCTTGCCAGTATTGTAAGTAAGATACTAGAGTTAATCATTTTAGACAGAATCTCGGTGTATATCTCAACTAATAGTAATCAATTTGGTTTTAAAAAGAATCATGGTACGGACCAGTGCATCTACACTCTGAAGGAGCTAGTGGATGGGTACATCAAAATGAACAGCTCTATTTTTGCATGCTTTCTTGATGCTAGTAAGGCATTTGACAGAGTGCCACAATATCCTGTTTGATAAATTAGCAACAAGGGGAGTGCCATCCTATATACTGAGAATCTTGAAGTACTGGTACGCCAATCAAACATTTAATGTAAGATAGGGTAACATTATTTCGGATTCCTTTACAGTAACCAATGGAGTGAGACAGGGTAGTATTCTCTCACCTTACTTATTCAATGTATATATGGATGAATTAAGTGATAAATTGAATAAAGAGCAGATTGGATGTTATGGTGGGAATAAAATCATCAACCATCTCATGTATGCTGATGATCTGGTCATTATTGCACCGTCTTCTGCGGGTCTGAGCAAACTTCTTGATATATGTGAATCTTTTGGTAGTAAACATTGTGTTAAATTCAACCTACTGAAAAGTGCTGTTCTTATATTTAGATCAAAATTACTGTATAAAAGTAAACTGCCAAATTTCTCACTCAATAATCAAATTATTCAAGAAGTAAACAAAATAAAATACCTGGGACACATTATCTCAAACGATTGCTCAGATGATGCAGATATCGGCCGTCAGCACAGACAGCTATATTTACGTGGTAACACCATCTTGAGAAAATTCCACATGTGTAATTGGGAAACTAAAGTCACTTTGTTCCGGACATATTGTTCCTCTATGTACACGGCCCATTTGTGGTGGAAGTATAAGAGAGCCACCATAAATGGTCTGTGTACATCCTATCATAATATACTCAAGATGTTCATTGGTCTCTCTAAATATGAAAGCACTAGTATGGTGTGCACACTGTTGGATGTGCAGTGCTGTCGGGCTGTCATCAGGAGACTGGTGTACAGCTTTTCGCAGCGACTGCAATCCTCCAGTAACACGCTGATTGTAGCTCTTTGGTCTAGTGATCATATCTATGAATCCCGTATTATATCTCACTGGCAGAAGCTGCTGCACACATAGTATGTAATGTAATATATAGGTCTAATTGAACTATGAGCAATAATCTGTGCAATAGGTGTTAACCAACATTGAGCAATAGCCTTAGTTAGCCTATCTGTGTTATATTGTGACAAAATGTGATATGTGCTCTATTCTGTAAATTATAGGTTTGACTCCTGTAAGGAGATAAAGAAAACCTAATATTTAGTAGTGGCCCCGTAATCATTGACGAACATGCCTATTACATAAGGCATCCTCTTCAAACACTAATCCGCCGTAGTTTTGAATCTACCGCGCAGAGCATTTAAAAACTGAGGAGACTTCATCATGAGCGCACGCGACCTCACTCATGGCTTCAGTCATTATGAATTGGGTTCTCACTACGAAAAAACTTCGTAAAAAATAAAAACAAAAAGAAAATAAGAATAACTATCCAATAAGCTTTCCATCATATCGTGGATGTACTTGTGTGGATTTCTGACCAGACGCTGATTCAGGCGTCATTCTTCCTTCACTGACATATCAAGTAAACCAAAATCCTTAATACATCAACGAATGGGAAGGGGACGGTCGGGAGGGCCCCAGTCGTCAATGATTACGGGGCCACTACTAAATATTAGGTTTTCTTTATCTCCTTACAGGAGTCAAACCTATAATTTATTAGTGGCCCCTCCATCATTGACGAACATGCCTGATTTCTAAGACTGGAGGGGGACATTCGTAATCATATCATAACTCTAGAAAAGCAGATAATAAAAACAACCACATAGTATTCTTACTTTGAAAATATATTTAATAACGGCGTAGCCGAACAAATACAAGAAAAAGGGGGTTCAGGCAGGTGCGTGCTTCAAAGAAGCCTGCCTGACAAAAAATGGGTAACCCTGAAGATTCTGAACACAGATCTGTAGTTACAAAGGCACCCCACTCAACGAGTGGTGACAAAAAATAACAAGTTATAAGTTTACATGTGCACATAATAAAGCCCAACATAAACTTGGAGATAAATTGCAAAGGAACTCCATTATTCTAAAATTAAATTGCTTTCGCAGCTAAACTACTCTAACAACACCGTTGTTTTGTACTTAACATTGTACTAGCACAATTTCTCACTGAGAAATTTTCATAACACATTTTAACCTTAAATTGTATCACAGCTCTCATACTCCGGCGGGGTCTAGGGTGTCCTGTGTCAACTGACTGCACCCCCCCCCCCTTTCCCGTGAAAGTAAACAAAAGTGACTGCAGGGCCACCTAGACCCTCTGCCTTAAAGCTATACATGGTAAGGAAGGTTTGTCTAGAGCAACTGACAAGTATCTAGACAGAAACGTATGATTAGACGCCCACAACTGCGTGGACGCTATGTCTTCAACTGAAAAAAATTTCAGGAAACGTAAAGAGGCTGCCCATTTGCGTAAATCGTGGGCCCGACCCACAACGCCGGGATTACTTTCTTTAATGACTTCTACCAGAAGAGAGGCTAATCGCCGTTTAAGTAAGCGTTTACCCGTACTTGCTACCCATAAAGCACCTTGGGGGTTTTGAGGAGCTACTCTCAAATATTTGGTTAGAGCTTGTACTGGACATAAATTATGATGCACCTTTCTCCTTTTTAACGCCGGCACCGTGAACTCAGAAAACACGTGTGCACTATGCTCATTCTTGGCTACAAAACCTGGGGAGGGTGCAATGGAAATACATTCATTAAGTCTACCAAACCTAAGACAATTAGGTGTGTTGCTCATCGCCGCCAGCTCAGACACTCTGTTTCCGGTGGCTAAAGCCAAAAGGAAAACCGCCTTTTTTAAGAGTAATGCAAAGTCTGCAGTATTTTGGTACAGACGAGAGTGAAGCAAAGACAAAGCTTTGTCCAGAGACCAAGTAGGCACGAGCTGACGGGGAGGTGGGCGGAGTTTAAAACATGCTCTCATAAAACCTGTTTCCTCCGCTACCGGTATGGAAAGACCCGTAAGGTCTAAAAAGGGCACTCTAATCGCAGTTAAGTGATTTTTTAATGTTACCACAGATAAACGTTTCTGCTCAAACAGATAATTTAAATAATTAAAAACTAATGCCACTGAGGGTACAGTTTGTTCTGTCCTAACGATCCAAGAAGTAAAGGCTTGCCAATGTGATTGATACTGTCGTTTTGTAGACCGAGTATATTGATTAAGTAATTTATTTGTCACATCTCTACCGTATGGTGCTAGCCACTTGGCCTCCTGAATGTCCATAATGCAAAAGTCAGCGAGGTCGCGAGGTTGCCAATCGCGTCTAAGTGGAAATACCCGACCGGGAGCGATACCGGGTCCGGGCACCACATTTTCAATTGCTGGTACCACAACTGCGCCGGCCACAGTGGCGCGATTAGCGAGACTAAGCCTCGATAATCTCGTAGTTTGTTCACTACGTGGCACATTAGTGACGCATCTGGCGGCGGAAACAGATAGATGGAGCTCCATCTGTTCCAGTCTGTCACTAGGGCGTCTGGCCCCCCTGCCGGCGTTTTCGCCCGGCGGGTGAGGTATAGAGGAAGTTTGTGAGTCTCCTCGGATGCAAAAAGATCCACTTGTGGATGGGAGAGCTCTGCAATCATTAGGTTGAAAATGGGTTGCTTGAGCTCCCATTCTACTGTCGTGCTCTGTCGCCGGGACAGAGCGTCTGCCCAGACGTTCACTACGCCTGGGAGATAAGATGCGTGCAGATAAATATCTAGACTGTTGGCTAGAGCAAAAATCTCTTCCGACACGTTTAGCAACTTCCTTGACCTCGTTGACCCTTGTTTCTGAATACAGTGGACTGCATTCAGATTGTCCATTCTGAAGGCCACCGACTTGTCCCGTAACGCCGGGCCGTGAGCCTGAAGGAAATATAAGGGGACTAGTAATTCTTTGACATTGATGTGCGAGATTTCTAAGTGGGACCAAAGCCCCTGACCCTGGTGCCCCTGATTTGACTGAAATCCCCAACCTATTGTGCCTGACGCATCCGTGTCTACCCATACCGTTGGTGGAGGAGAGGTCCATGACATTATTGAGTGCAATGTTTCCCTCTTCGCCCAGACCGCTAGTAAGGTGTGGATTAATTTCGGGATGGGCCATAATTTTCCCGCCGGTAAGAGCGGGAAATATTTGTTGCCTTCCAATATTAATCGTTTTACTTTCAACCGGCCCAACTTGACAGTTAGTTGAATCCAGTTGAGAGAGCCGACCAGAGACTCCCAGACCCTTCGTGTCGTAGTCAGACTGTGAAGAAACCTGAACAGTTTCCTGCGAAACCTGTTGCGATTGTCCACACTCTGACTCAGAGTGAGAGCGGCGGTGTCCCAGACCAGCCCTATCCACTGAATTACTCGTGAGGGAACAAGGTTTGACTTTACCAGATTTACCTTGAAGCCTAGAGTTTTGACATGATTTAAAATGATATTGACATGTTTTATGCATAATTGTTGTGTCTCTGCCACCACCAGCCAGTCGTCCAGATACCACAACACTCTGATCCCTTGTTTTAACAATGGCATCAGGGCTTGCCGGACTAGTTTTGTGAACAATCGAGGTGCCAGGTTCAAACCGAACGGCATCCTCTGAAAAACAAAATTTTGGTGCCTGATCCGTAAGGCCAAAAACCTTTGAAATCTTTTGTTGACCGATACGTGCCAATAGGCGTCTGTCAGGTCTAGTGAACACATCCAACCTCCCGGCGGAAGCGTTAGCCTGATTTGGTGTACTGTTAACATTCTGAAAGATTCGTTGTGAATGTGAAGATTCAGATAAGACAGGTCTACGACCGGCCTCATCTGAACACTGTCCCTTTTGGGAACCAAAAATAGTTTGGACGTGAATACAGGGTAATTTGGGGGGACCGGGATGATGACATTCTTGGCAATCATTTCCTGGGCTAGAGACTCCACCTCTAAAGAAACAAAATTCGCCGTTGTCGGCTGACGTAATCGAGGTCGCCGGAGCCACTGCCAAGTGATGCCTTTGCGTGCCACCATCCGTGCCCAAGTGTGTAACGGCCATGCTTGGTGACACGTTCGGAACGACCCAGTTAGCAGACAAGGGTTCGCCGGCTGTACTACCATCGGTTCCTCCGGCCTTAAGGTAGGCGCCGGGAGTGAGAGAGACTTTAGTTTTTTGATGGTGGGGTTGGTGCTGGCCGCTTCGCCGGCTGGCTGGTGTTGGCCGAAGACTGGCCCTGACCTGGTTTATTTTGGCCGCGTCCTCTCTGACCTGAAAGCCTATTCTGTCTATGCCTGTACTGACCCTGGGGGGAGTGGGAGGACTTAGGCGGAAGAAAAGGTTTAGATCCCCCTGGCTGGGCTTTAGTAGTAGGCCTGGGTTTGGGGAAGTTAAATGCAGGTTTCTTAGAAGGGGTGGGACTGTGCTTAACGGCCTGTACCATATTGAACACCGTTCGCCATACTTCAGGGGACATTAAAGATGGAGTAAGTACTGGTGACATCACCACCTGGTTAGCAATGCGATCAGGTAGCTTGCGAACTAACGACATCCTAAGATCTTGTCGTGCTCGCGTATGTCACCTAAGGATTGGATTGACGACTGAAGAATCAGTCGCCGGGATAACTCAACCGATCTTCGAGCATCCGCGTCTGCGATTGCCTGAGTAGACCGTAGTAAAGACTTAGCCACCTGCTGAGATACTATGTACTGTGAAAACAGGCGAAAAGCTTTTCCTCGTAGCCTAAATTCTCTGTCTAGGTGAGTAGGGGTAGGGGTAGTGAACGGGTCCTTCAGTTCACAAAGATTAATCTTAGGGACAGCTAGGAATGCAAACAAAGCTGCCGGGACTCCGCCGGCAGAACCCACCGGCATGGAAAACCATGAATGTGTGTCCTGAGTGATCTGGTGGGAAGATTTAGAAGTGAAAGTGGTTGCAAAGTTTTGAGCCTCTATCTCCCAATCCACCCAAGGTCCTGGACCCAACTGTCCCACCTTCAAAACTGGATTAGCTGCGTCGTCTGTGACGGTCTGTAAATCTAGTTCAGGAGTAAGAGCTGACAGAGTCTTAATATCATTAAACCCATCCAGCTTAGACCAGTCTGAAAATAGTTTTAAAAGCTGAGGCAGGGGGTAAAGCAGGCTTAGAAGCATACACAAAATAATCCTGGTGATAATAACTAGGTATAGCCTTGATGTTTACGTCCAGAACATTACCCAAGGCATCCATGGCCCTTAATTTCTTTGACTTGTTGCCCTGGATAAACCACTCACGTGGTACCGGGAGTTCCCCTGACAAGGTAGGTTGGGCAAGCTCTGGTTTAGAGGGGTTCAAAAGAACCCATGACTCGTCTGGCCCATAAAGCAGGGGCATAGCTACCTTTCTAAGAGGCGCTTTGTCTAGAGGGGGTGGATTAACATCCGTTATGACCCTGACATTTGAAGTTGTCAATGCCGCCGTAGCAGGCTTAGTGCTCCTTGCAGGTGACAGAGTAGGAGGGTTAGGAATCTTAGATAAATCAATTGACGTCATCAGAGGCCGTACCGTAGAACTTGTCGAGGGAGCCCCCAAGTCCATTGTGGGGTTTTCCTGTTGTTGACCAAAAAATTTAGATAAAGCATGAGTAAGCAACCCATCAATTTCTTGTGCTGTAACAAACTGGTTTGATGAAGAACTTACAGGAGAATCATTATTATCCCGTGCGGCGTCCAAGCCTGAGCCTGACCCTTGTCCTTCCATATCCGAAATTATTGAAACTTCGTCTTTTTCCCCCCGATCCTCCTGAGAAGACCCCGCCGAGGCAGGGGTACCTTGTTTCCAAGATAAGTCTGGGATAGAGGATGGGATCGCCGCGTCCCTGTGGACGTCGGCTACTGTGTGACTCGTATGAGTCGGACGTGGGTGGTCAGACCCTGGTTGGGCAAACCGCCAAACACCGAGGCCCTGGCCTACGCTCTCTTGAGAGTCTGAAGCATTCTCAATTATTGACCCTCCTGAACTTTCCATTTCCAGGGTTAAAATATTAATTGGCAAATCCTCTTTAGGGACAGGCGCTGCACTGGACTCAGAGGCCGTAACACAAACTCTGTCAGGTGTAGAGGTACGATGAGATGCACTAGACTTTGGGGAATGTCGAGAGGACTTCCGATGTGAATCCTTTTTTGAGGATTTATGGCTGCGGTGTGACCGCGAACTAGTCTTAGATCTGGAAGAATCTCCGCCGTGACCACTGGTGGAACCTTCCGTCTTACTCTTCTTACTCGCCGGTGAAGAGGCACGACTAGATGACTGGTGTCTGAGAGGTGACCTTGACCTAGATCTCGCCCGCGACGAGGAGGCGGATGCCGGGGGTGTAGGCTCTCTCGGGCGTTTAGTTGTAGTCGCAGACGATACAGAACCCTGACTAGTCTCCGTCGCCTTAACACTCGTGACTCTAGAGGAACGTTTAGGGGGAGGGTGTTCTGACAGCAATCTATCCCAAAGTGGGACGTTGTCACATTGAAGTGACTTATGCGCGACAATGGTAGTGTAGGCCGACATCTGTTGTCGAACCTCTCTCAACGCTACCGCCGCGGTCTTATCATTTTCACAAAGGACTTTAACAGCTAATTGAGAGCAAAAGGAACAATTATGCATAACCCAGAGACCCCTTGAACGGTCTAGACATTTAACACACCTTATGCAAAGGGTGTGTGCAAAAATAGGGATACCAGCACAAGTAGGGGTAATGCACAGGGCAAAAACTGGGGCCACGGTAGCCATGACAGAGACTGGTGGGTGAAAACTACCGCCGGGTCTGTATTGGTCCGCCGGAGCTCAGCTCTGGAAAAAACAAGAAAATTTCCAGGAATTAATGCTCATAAGGTTAATCCAACATGTTCGCACACAAGTGTTAATAACCCGCCGGGTAACGAGATGCAAAGACACAACTAACACATCTCGCTACGCGGCGGGGTGTAAAGTCTAAACAAATCTTTTGCTAAAGAAAGTGAAGAATACCCTCTGATATAATGGTCCAGCATGGCACTTATAGTCTCTTGGAGGAGGTGACTGTCTCAAGATTCAATTTTGTAACAAAGCAACCCCCCATAAAGACGCCGGCCCTTGAATTATTTTAGTAGAATAGCCCAGGGCAGGATGATACGAGATCTGATGTTTAACGAATTGTCACAAAAGATCGCCGTAAGTTAGAAGGCGGCGATACCTAATTGTATCACTAAATTAATAGGTTAAATTGAATTTTGTAAATTCCTTAGTTCCTCCACCTAGGAGCACCCGCCGGGTGTGAGAATCGATATTTAACCTAATTGAACCTTCAATCGCCGTAATAGTAAAGGCAGCGATACACAGAGTATCACTATAATGGAATGGTTAACTAACTGAAAGACCTAAGTCGTTCATCCCACCCTAACCAGGTGCACCCGCCGGGTGAGAAGTTTAAAAGTTAACCCCATAAGTTCCTGTCCCCACTTCTTTGTAAAAGATCGCCGGGGAGGAAAGCCTAAACAACAGCTAGGTTTTTCATGTGGTTGTCGTAAAACCAGGTAGAAAAACTCCCAAAACGTATGTCCACAAGAACGCCGTTTTATATGGATGGGTACAGCCATCCCGCCGGGAATCAAAGGAGGCCTGAAACCAGGCACCCACAGAGACGCAGTCCTGGACAGCCACAGACACCCCCCCCGCCGGGGATAGAAGCCAGTGTTAACAACCACGTGTGGCCCAACACTGCTCTCGGCCAGGATTTTTTCACGGTGAAACCGAGAAAAAACCCGCCGGAAGGAAACCCACCCTGAACAGACACCATCTGAACAACACAAGACACGAGGATAGCCACGCACGACTAACCCAAGGTCACACCATAATCCGTGGAATTAGCCAATACACATCTAAACCAGGAAACAATTATAGTCCGAGGAATTAGCCAATACACAACTAAAACCTGGATACACATGACACAGTAGGGCATATTTATAAATAATAAATAATAACACTAGTACATGTGGCAAAGCTACGAGCGGCTGGCTAGGCCTAGGCAGACGGCATAATAACAGTTGAAATATACACACACACTGGAAATATCACAACAGGAACCACCGCCTACACACCACCGTAGCAATAACTTCCAACCCAGGGAAGACTGACTCGGGACCCAGAAAAAACTTCACTAAGTGAAGAAAAATACGCTGGGAACGTCAGAAAACAAAGCTTACCTCATCAGAAAGATAAAAGGCAGCAATAATTAACGCGTAGTGAAAGCCGCCTGCATCACAAACTAACTCAACTGTGAAAAGTTCACATGTCCACAACGTGACCACGAGGGTACATCCGAAATAGATGCCCCATACACTCGACCCAAAATACACTGCACTGCGGGCAACCAGCCCAGGACACTCCTGCTACGCCTATCCTAACCTTACTCGATACATCCTGGAGTAAACAAATGAGAAAAAACTCACTAGGGACGCAACGAATGCGGAACCAGCGGAGCGTGGGCAGGCAAGTCCGGGCGGGCTGAGCGCAGAGCAGAGAAGGAAGAATGACGCCTGAATCAGCGTCTGGTCAGAAATCCACACAAGTACATCCACGATATGATGGAAAGCTTATTGGATAGTTATTCTTATTTTCTTTTTGTTTTTATTTTTTACGAAGTTTTTTCGTAGTGAGAACCCAATTCATAATGACTGAAGCCATGAGTGAGGTCGCGTGCGCTCATGATGAAGGCTCCTCAGTTTTTAAATGCTCTGCGCGGTAGATTCAAAACTACGGCGGATTAGTGTTTGAAGAGGATGCCTTATGTAATAGGCATGTTCGTCAATGATGGAGGGGCCACTAATAAATAGGCCTACTGTATATTTTATTTTATTGTTTCTTTATTAATATATCTTTGTGTATAATTATTATCTGTGCTCTGACGAGAAGTGTATGTGATATGGACCATTAGGTCGTACTGTATTTATACTGTATCTATCTTATGTGTCTGGAATAAAGAATTATTATTATTATTATTATTATTATTATTATTATTATTATTATTATTATTATTATTAATGCCACCGAAGGTACCGTCTGTTCTGTTCTAACTATCCAAGAAGTAAAGGACTGCCAATGAGATTGATATTTCCTCTTGGGAGATTGTGTGTACTGATTCATAAATTTATCTGTCACGTTTCTACCATACGGCATTCGCGACTAGGCCTCCTGAATGACCACAATGCAAAAGTCAGTGAGGACTTTAGGTTGCCAATTGTGTCTAAGTGGAAATACCCGACCGGGAGCGACACCGGGTTCGGGCACCACGTTATCAATTGTTGGTACCACAACTGCGCCGGCCACAGGGGCGCGAGGAACGAGACTACGCCTCGATAATCCTGTAGTTTGTTGACTACATGGCACATTAGAGAAGCGGCTGGTGGCGGAAACAGATAAATAGAACTCCACATGTTCTCATCCGTCACCAATGCATTGGGCCCCCCCCCCGCCGGCGTTAATGTCCGGCGTGAGAGGTACCGAGGGAGTTTGTGATTCTCCTCTGACACAAACAGATCCACACGTGGACGGTAAGGCTCTGCAATCATTTGATCGAAAATGTTCTGCTTGAGTGCCCACTCGACTGTTGTGCTCTTGTCTTCGAGACAGAGCGTCTGCCCAGACGTTTGCTACGCCTGGGAGATAAGATGCATGAAGATGAATGTGCAGCTTGTCGGCTAGAACAAAAATCTTTGCTGACACGTCTAGCAACTTCCGAGACCTCGTTGACCCTTGTTTCTGAATGCAGTGAACTGCCTTGAGAGTTTCCAACTTGAAGGCCACCGACTGTTCCCGTAAAGTAGAGCCGTGAACTTGAAGGAAATACAAGGGGAATAATTATAGGTTTGACTCCTGCAAGGAGATAAACAAAACCTAATATTTAGTAGTGGCCCCGTAATCATTGACGAACATGCCTATTACATAAGGCACCCTCTTCAAACACTCATCCGCCGTAGTTTGAATCTACCGCGCAGAGCATTTAAAATTTGAGGAGCCTTCATCATGAGCGCACGCGACCTCACTCATGGCTTCAGTCGTTATGAATTGGGTTCTCACTACGAAAAAACTTCGTAAAAAATAAAAATAAAAAGAAAATAAGAATAACTATTCAATAAGCTTTCCATCATATCGTGGATGTACTTGTGTGGATCTTTGACCAGACGCTACTGCAGGCGTCATTCTTCCTTCACTGACATATCAAGTAAACCAAAATCCTCAATACATCAACGAATGGGAAGGGGATGGTCGGGAGGGCCCCAGTCGTCAATGATTACGGGGCCACTACTAAATATTAGGTTTTCTTTATCTCCTTGCAGGAGTCAAACCTATAATTTATTAGTGGCCCCTCCATCATTGACGAACATGCCTGATATCTAAGACTGGAGGGGGACATTCGTAATCATATCATAACTCTAGTAAAAGCAGAAAATCAAACAACCACATAGTATTCTTACTTTTGTAAAAAAGATATATTCGGGTGCATAAACTTTATACAGCCTAAATCTTCAAAAAGGGGTACAAGCAGGAGCGTGCTTCAAAGAAGCCTGCTTGAAAAAGGGTTAACTCTGAGACTCTGTACACAGATCTGCTAGTTAATTAAAGTAAGTGGTGAAAACTAAAAACTTATAAGTTTACATGTGCACATATAAACCCCATTAGCTAGTGGATATATTCCTAAAAATATAACCAAACATAAATGAATTCTTGTACTTTCGTAGGAGTACTGAACTCGTGTACTTATGCAGAAGTAATTACTTCAAAAGTAAAAGTCGTAGTTGCAACTACCGAGATTTCTTAAAAATCTATTGCTTAACAGCCAAAACTACTTACAACAAGAATTGTTGTAACACTACTATTGGCCTTTAGCACAATTTCCTGCAATGAATACTACAGAGAAATTTTATAATACAATGCCTACAAACAGTATCACAGCTCGTATGTTCCGAACACATACTCCGGAGGGGTCTAGGGTGTCCTATGTCACACTGACTGCACCTTCCCCCCCTTTTTCTTGAAATTAAACAAAACGCGACTAAAAGGGCCACCTAGACCCTCTGCCGTAAAGCTATACATGGCAAGGAAGGTTTGTCCAGAGCTACTGAAAGGTATCGAGTCAAAAACTCCTGATTAGAGGCCCACAACTGTGTGGACTTAATAACTTCCACCGAAAGATTATTAAGGAAACGTAAAGAGGCTGCCCCCTTGCGTAAATTGTGGGTCTTACCCACAACGCCGGGATTCTTCTCTTTAAAGTCCTCGACCAAGAGAGAGGCCAGTGTACGCTCCATCAAGCGTTCACCCGGACTTGCGATCCATAAAGCACCCTGGTGATTTAGAGGTGCCACTCTTAAATATTTGGTTAGAGCTTGCACTGGGCAAAAAAAATGGTGCACCTTTCCCCTTTTTAACGCCGGCACCGTGAACTCTGAAAACACGTGTTCACTGTGCTCATTCTTGGCTATGAATCCTGGGGAAGGTGCAATGTGAATACACTCATGAAGCCTATCAAACCTGAGGCAATTAGGTGTGTTGCTCACCGCCGCCAGCTCAGATACTCTGTTCCCGGTAGCCAAAGCCATAAGGAATACTGCCCTTTTGTAAAATCTGCAGTCTTTGGTACATACGGGAACGAAAATAACGACAATGCTTTGTCCAGAGACCAGGTAGGCATGAGCTGACGGGGAGGTGGGCGGAGTTTAAAACCTGCCCACATAAATCACTTTCAGATAAATGTTTCTGCATGAACAGATAAATTAAATAATTAACAACCAATGCCACCGAGGGCACAGTTTGTTTTGTTCTAAGAATCCAAGACGTAAAAGCTTGCCAATGCGATTGAAACTGTCGCTTTGTAGACTGGGTATATTGATTCGCGAATATCTTGGTCACATCGCTACCATATGGTGCTAGCCACTTGGCCTCCTGAATGTCCATAATGAACAAGTCCGCGAGGTTTCTAGGTTGCCAATTGTGTTCTAAGTGGAACAACCCGACCGGTAGTGACACTGGGTGCGGGCACCACGTGTTCAAATGCTGGTACCACACTGCGCCGGCCACAGGGGCGCGATTAGCGAGACTACGCCTCGCTATTCCTGTAGTTTGTTGACTACGTGGCACATTAGAGACGCGTCTGGTGGCGGAAAATAGATAAATGGAACTCAACCTGTTCTCGTCCGTCATCAGAGCGTCTTGTCCGCCCGCCGGCGTTATCGTCCGGCGGGTGAGGTACAGTGGGAGTTTGTGAGTCTTCTCAGATGCAAACAAATCCACTTGTGGATGGTAATGCTCCGCAATCGCAAGAGCGCCCATTCTACTGTTGTGCTTTGTCTCTGAGATAGAGCGTCTGCCCAAGACGTTTGCTACGCCTGGGAGATAAGATGCGTGAAGATGAATGTCCAGCCTGTTGGCTAGTATAAAAATCTTTTCTGACACGTTTAGCCACTTCCGAGATCTCATTGACCCTTGTTTCTGAATACAGTGAACCGCATTCAGATTGTCCATCCTGAAGGCCACTGACTTGCCCCGTAAAGCAGAGCCGTGAGCCTGAAGGACAGATAAGGGGACTAGTAAGTCTTTGACATTGATGTGGAAGGTTTCTAAATGGGACCAAAACCTTTGACCCTGATGCCCGAGGTTTGACTAAAAGCCCCAACCTATCGTTCCTGACGCATCCACGTCCACCCATACCGACGGCGGAGGAGAGGTTCATGACATGACTGCGTGCAACATTTCTCTCGTCGCCCAAACCGCTAGTAAGTTGTGTAATAACGTTGGGATAGGCCATACTATCCCCGCCGGTAATAGTGGGAAAAATTTGTTGCCCTCCAAGATTAAACGTTAGACTTTCAACCGGCCCAACTTCACAGTTAGCTGAACCCAGTTGAGAGAACCGACTAGAGATTCCCAAAGTCTCTGTGTCGTAGTCAGACTGTGGAGAAACATAAACAGTTTTTGCGAAATCTGTTTAGAGTGTCCACACTCTGACTCAGAGTGAGAGAAGCTGTGTCCTCGACCAGCCCTATCCCCTGAAATACTCGTGAGGGAACAAGGGTTTGACTTTTACTAAGTTGACCTTGAATCCTAGAGATTTGATATGGTTTAACGTAACGTAGACATGAATGATGCGTAACTTTTCTGTTTCTGCCACCACCAGTTAGTCGCCCAGATACCACAAGACCCTGATCCCTTGTTCTAACAAGGGCATCAGGGCTTGCCGGGACCTTGCTTGAATGCTTGTGCCAAATTGAAAACAGTCTTCCAAACTGGTGGTGAAATCAAAGAAGGAGTTAGAACTGGAGACAAAACTACTTGGCTTGCAATACGGTCAAGAAGTTTCTTCACTAAGAACATCCTCAGATCCTGCCTTGCTCGAACTGCCTCTAATAAGGCCGTCCGAAGATCTCCTAAAGACTTGGATGGAAGTCTGGAGAAGCAAGCGCCAGGAAAGTTCAATGGCTTTCCTGACTTCCGCGGCTTCTATTGCCTGAGAAGAGCGTAACAGAGACTTTGTTACTTTCTGGGAACCATATATTGCGAAAACAGTTTAAACGCTTTTCCTCTTAACCTAAACTCGCGGTCTAGGTAAGCTGGGGAAGGCGTGCTAAAGGGATCTTATAAATCGCACAAATTGATTATTTGGGGGGTGGCAGCCAAGAAGTCAAACAAAGCAGAGGGGACTCCGCCGGCACCAAAAACCGGAAGAGAGAACCAAGAATGGTGTTCTGGAGGGATTTGGTGGGAAGATTAAGTCATGGTTATAATAACTTGGAATGGCCTTAATATGAACATCCAAAACATTTCCGTAACATTGCTACCCCTGACTCATCAGGCCCGTATAAAAGAGGCATAGCTCCTGTTTTTGACTGGCGCCTTGTCTAAAGGAGGGGGAGATATGTCTGATATGACTCGCACATTGGAAGTAGTGAGAGCTGCTGTGCCTGGCACATTGGAAATTGGATCTGACACAAGAGGATGGTTAGGTATTTTAGCTAAAGCAAAGGATGTAGCCAGAGGTCGCACATTCGTCGACATCGCGGGATCTCCTGTATCAACTGTAGGAGTTTCCGGTGTAGGGCCAAAGAACCTATTAAGTGCATTCAATAGTAGTCCATCAATCTCTTCCGCCGGTACATACCTAGCCGATGACGAACTTTCCGGGGATAAATGCTCATAGGGTTACACCCAAAAAATGGTACAAAATATGTGCCACAAAACCGCCGGTCAACGAACCGTAGCACTCCACCACTACTTTTCGTTTTCCTTTAGTTTCATATTAAAGATTTCAGCATATCTTTACCTGTCCAGAAGATTTAAGCATATCTTCTGAATCCTCATAAAGATGAAGCATATCTTTATTAAAGATGAAGTCTTTCAAGTATCCCTTTACACTTGAAACACTAGTAAAGCGGCATCTTTTTATCCCATAAAAAGTCTAAGCCTATCTTAATCTCTAAACCGGCTTCTCCCAGAAGCCCTCATAGATCGCCGTCTTGAAGGCCGTGATACCCTATTGTATCAATCAATTGTTTGGCAAATTATCGCGAATTGCAAATCAGTTAATATAACCACCCGAAGGTACAACCGCCGGGTTTTATTTGCAATGTCAAACCAATTGTACCTGCCCCAGACCTCTTTGTAAAAAGGTCGCCGGGAGGGAAAGACCAAACAAACAAACAGCATTGTTGCAATGGCTTATTAAAGATTTCAGCATATCTTTACCTGTACAAAAGAATTAAGCATATCTTCTGAATCCTCATAAAGATGAAGCATATCTTTATTAAAGATGAAGTCTTTCAAGTATCCCTTTACACTTGAAACCCTAGTAAGATTCAGGCATCTTTTTATCCCATAAAAAGTCTAAGCCTATCTTAATCTCTAATCCGGCTTCTCCCAGAAGCCCTCATAGATCGCCGTCTTGAAGGCCGTGATACCCTATTGTATCAAGCAATTGTTTGGCAAATTATCGCGAATCGCAAATCCGTTAATATAACCACCCGAAGGTACAACCGCCGGGTTTTATATGCAATGTCAAACCAATTATACCTGCCCCAGACCTCTTTGTAAAAAGGTCGCCGGGAGGGAAAGACCAAACAAACAGACAGCATTGTTTCAATGGCTTTGAAAAGCCGAGAAAACCATATCCAACAGGTGTCAGCATGATCACCTAGATAACTGTGTGGAGCCCCCCTCGTCAGGAATAACACAGGAAGCCTGATCCCAGGCTCGACCACAGAAAACGCAGTTTCTGATGAGCCCTCAAGCTACCAAACTCGTCGGGGTAACTTACCTATTTTAGCCATCCTGACTAAAACTCGGTAAACAAAAACGGTGTTCTCGGAGCAACGAGAAAATCGCCGGAAAGGTAACCCACACCAAACGAGACATTTTAACACACTTTATACAAAGGGTGTGCGCAAAAATAGGGATACCTGAACAGGAGGGCATAATGCATAAAGCAAAAACCGGGGCAAAGGTAGCCATGACAGAGACTGGTGGGAAACTTACTCCAGGTTCTGTATAGACCCGCCGGGACCCAGCTCTGGAAAAAGAAAATTTCCAGGAATTAATGCTCATAAGGTTAACCCAATCATGTTCGCACACAAGTGTTAAATAACCCGCCGGGTAACGAGACGTAATACTCAACGACTACAGCTCGCTACGCGGTGGGGTTTCCTAAGTAAAAGATTTCAGAATATCTTAATTTGTCCAAAAGATTTATGAATACCCTCTGACATAATATATAAAGACCAGCATGGCGTTTATAACTGATTAAGTCTTTCTGGTGGTGTTTGTTTCAAGATTAAATCTTGGAAAAAAAACCCTAAAAAAGACGCCGGCCCCCGAATGATCTCGTAGATAAAAAACTGGGAAGCCTGACAAATATACGAGATCTACCTTCTCCCGAAGTATCATTTTAGATCGCCGTATGTTGAAGGCGGCGATACAAAACGTATCCCTCAATTGTCTTAACTAACTGAATTGTAAATTCGTTATTCCCACCCTTCCAAGGAGCACCCGCCGGGTGTGAATAATATTTTAAAAAACGTTAACCCCAATTGTGCCCTAAAGCGCCGAATGTTGAAGGAGGCGATACACAATGCATCCCTCAATTGTCTGGTCAACTAAACTGAATTTTTGCAAATTCGGTCATCCCACCCTTCCAGGTTGCACCCGCCGGGTGATTTAAAGTTTAAAAGTTAACCCCAATTGTTCCTATCCCCACTTCTTTGTAAAAGATCGCCGGGGATGAAATACAACAACAGCTTAGTTGTATATTGGCTTTGCAAAACCGAAAAAACTACAAACAACACGTGTCCGTATGAACACTGTTAGATGGGTACAGCCATCCCGCCGGGATTCATAAGGAGCCTGAAACAAGCACCACAGAGACGCAGTCCTGGGGAGCCACAGACACCCACTCGCCGGGGAAACAAGCCTGTTTTAAACCACGCGTGGCCAAAACTCGGCAACCAGCCGGGTTTATCATGGTGAAACCGAGAAAAACCCGCCGGAAAAACCCCCACCCCGTCCAGATACCATCTGAACGCAACACCGGACCGAGGCGTAGCCAAAACACAACTAACGCCGGGCCCTACATAGTCCGTGGAATTAGCCAATACACAACTAACCCAGGACACATAAATAGTCCGTGGAATTAGCCAATACACAACTAAACCAGGACACTCATGACACAGTAGTACATATTTAGAAAATAAATCAATAACACTTGTATATGTGGTAAAACTACGAGAGGCTGGCTAGGCCTAGGCAGACGGATAACAGTAACATGTCGGAATATAAACAAAGAGCACTGAATTATATCACAACAGGAACCACCGCCAACACACCACTGTAGCAAACACTTCCGGCAAAGGGAAGAACTGACTCGGGACCCAGAAAAAACTTCACTAAGTGAAGAAAAATACGCTGGGAACGTCAGCAAAAATACGCTACCTCATCAGAAAGATAAAAGGAAGCAATAACGCGTAATGAAAGCCGCCTGCATCACAAAGCTAGCTAACTGTGAAAAAGTTCACATGTCCACAACAGGACCACGAGGGTACATCCGAAATAGATGCCCCAAACACACGACCCAAAATACATTGCACTGCGGGCAACTAGCCCAGGACACTCCTGCTACGCATATCCTAACCTTACTCGATACATCCCGGAGTAAACAAATGAGAAAAAACTCACTAGGGACGCAACAAATGCGGAACCCGCGGAGCGTGGGGAGACACGTCCGGGCAGGCTGAGCGCAGAGTAAAGTAGAGCCGTGAACTTGAAGGAAATACAAGGGGACTAATAACTCTTTTACAATTATGTGGGAGGTTTCTGAATGGGACCAAAGCCCTTGACCCTGAAGCCCGAGGTTAGACTGAAAGCCCCCACCTATCGTCCCTGACGCATCCGTGTCCACCCATACCGACGGCGGAGGAGAGGTCCATGACATGACTGAGTGCAACATTTCTCTCTTCGCCCAAACCGCTAGTAAGCTGTGGAATAATGTTGGGATAGGCCATAATATTCCCGCCGGTAATAGTTGGAAGAATTTGTTGCCCTCCAAGATAAAACGTTTGACTTTCAACCGGCCCAACTTCACAGCTAGTTGAACCCAGTTGAGAGAACCGACTAGAGATTCCCAAAGTCTCCGTGTCGTAGTCAGACTGTGGAGAAACATAAACATTTTTTTGCGAAATCTGTTTCGAGTGTCCACACTCTGACTCAGAGTGAGAGATGCTGTGTCCTCGACCAGCCCTATCCACTGAAATACTCGTGAGGGAACAAGGTTTGACTTTTACTAAGTTGACCTTGAATCCTAGAGATTTGAGATGGTTTAACGTAATGTAGACATGAGTGTTGCATAACTTTTCTGTCTCTGCCACCACCAGACAGTCGTCCAGATACCTCAAGATCCTGATCCCTTGTTCTAACCTGGGCATCAGGGCTTGCCGGGACTTTGTTTGAAAGCTTGTGCCATATTGAAAACAGTCTTCCAAACTGCTGGTGAAATCAAAGAGGGAGTTAGAACTGGAGACAGAACTACTTGGCTTGCAATACGGTCAGGAAGTTTCTTCACAAAGAACATCCTCAGATCCTACCTTGCTCGAACTGCCTCTTAATAAGGCTGGCCGAATATCTCCTAAAGACTGAATGGAAGTTTGGAGAAGCAAGCGCCGGGAAAGTTCAACGGCTTTCCCGACTTCCGCAGCTTCGATTGCCTGAGACGAGCGTACCATATACTTTGTTACTTGCTGGGTAACAATATATTGCGAAAACAGTCTAAACGCTTTCCATCTTAACCTAAACTCACGGTCTAGGTGAGCTGGGGAAGGCGTGCTAAACGGATCTTTTAATTCGCACAAATTGATTTTTTAGGGGCAGCCAAGAAATCAAACAAAGCAGAGGGGACTCCTCCAGCACCAAAAACCAGAAGAGAGAACCAAGAATGGTGTTCTTGAGGGATGTGGTGAGAAGATTTTGAAGTGAAGGTAGTGGCAAAATTTTGAGCTTCTGTTTCCCATTCCACCCAAGGTCCCGTACCCAACTGCCCCACCTGCAAGACTGGATTAGAGGCTGAGTCTGTGATCGGAAACATATCCAACTCCGGCGTCAAAGCAGAAAGTGCCGTGACGTCGTTAAAGCCATCATTCTTATTCCAGTCAGAAAATAGCTTGAAGCTAAGGCAGGGGGTAGGGCTGGTGTTGATGCATACACCAAAAAGTCATGGTTATAATAACTTGGAACGGCCTTAATAGGAACATCCAAAACCTTTCCTTGACTATCCAAAGCTCTGAGTTTTCTAGACTTATTGCCTTGGATTACCCACGCATGTGGTACAGGGAGCTCCCCTGACATTATCGGTTTAACTCCTGCAAGGAGATAAAGAAAACCTAATATTTAGTAGTGGCCCCGTAATCATTGACTATTGCCTTGGATTACCCACTCATGTGGTACAGGGAGCTCCCCCGACCTAGGAGCTTGTGCTGCCTCAGGCCTAGTTGGGAACAATGCTACCCATGACTCATCAGGCCCGTATAAAATGGGCATAGCTCCTTTTTTTGACTGGTGCCTTGTCTAAAAGGGGGGGGGGGGGAGTTATGTCTGAGATGACTCGCCCATTGGAAGTCGTGAGAGCTGCTGTGCCTGGCACATTGGAAATTGGATCTTACACAAGAGGAGGGTTGGGTATTTTAGCTAAAGCAATGGATGTAGCCAGAGGTCGCACATTCGTCGACGTCGTGGGAGCTCTCATACCAAATGTAGGAGTTTCCGGCGTAGGGCCAAAGAACTTATTAAGTGCATTTAATAGTAATCCATCAATCTCTTCCGTAGTTACATACCTAGCAGATGACGAACTCCGTGGAGATTCGACAGTACCCTGAGAGTCGTCTAGAAGGTGACTCGACTCTTCAACTTCCATCTTTGAGACCAGAGAACACCGTTCTTCATCCCTTAAGTCTGGCCTATTATGGGAAGATCCCGCCGAAGCCGGGACCTCCCCATGCCCCCATGTTAAATCTGGGATAGAAGATGGTACATTGGCATCCCGGTGGACGTCAGCCACCACTTGAGTCACAAAAGGATGTGCTCCGTCCTGCCAGGGCTGTGAGTATCGCCATACACCTTGGCTGTGGCTGACACTCGCTTGCAAGCTTGGTATACTCTCCAAATGGGAGCCCTCACCCGAGCACCCTAGAGGTTTATAGTTTCTGTAAGATACTACTAAATCTGAGGCTGACACACGTGACCTGGTAGAAAAGCATGAATATCAGGTGATGAAATGTCCGCCGGGGCATCCTCCACCACATTCGCTGACTCCACCCCCGACCTGTCAGATTGGACGTTAGACTTGGTGGGGATAGAGGCAGAAAGCGGGGTACCAGGCTCCGGCGATAGCCGTGAGTCCTTTCGCACCGGAGGATCCCTTTGTGGAAGATTGATGACTCCTGCTTGACTTATGCTTAGTACTAGTAAGGTCTTTAGGTCCCCCACTCTCTTCCTTTTCTTCTTCTTTGAAGGTGAAGCAGAGTGGCCCGAATCTGTCACCTGCTTCCTCAGGGGTGACCTTGATGTGGACCCCGTCGCCGTTGCCGATGGTGACGGTGAGCGAGGCCTCTTAGATTTGCCGGGGGAGGGTGTGGCAACCTGTCCCCGCCCAGACTCTGAGGTCTTAAGTACATGTATCTTACACTGAGGGGGGGGGGCATGTTTGATAATTAGAAGCTTCCAAAGCTCAAGGTTATCACATTGCAATGCTTTATGTGCTACATTCGTTGAATAAGTAGCGAGAAGTTGGTTCACTTCTTGTAATGCCACCGCTGCAGTGTTATCCTTTTGAATTAAAACTTTAACACTTAAGAGGTTACAAATAGTGCAATTCTTTGTCACCTATATCCCCCCGTGACTGATCTCTGCATTTAACACATTTAATGCAAAGCTTGTGAGCAAAATTAGGGAGACCTGAGCATAACGGCGTTGAACATACAGCAATGAGAGGTTCAAGTGCCGACATGACAGAGACTGGGGGAAATCTACCCCACCCCCGGGATCTACCTGATCACCTGGCGCAACGCCAGTACTCCGCCCTGGAAAGAGAAAATTTCCAGGAATTAATGCTCATAAGGTTACCCCAAAAAGGTACACCTTTAGTTTCATATTAAAGATTTCAGCATATCTTTACCTGTCCAAAAGATTTAAGCATATCTTCTGAATCGTCATAAAGATGAAGCATATCTTTATTAAAGATGAAGTATGTCAAGTATCCCTTTATACTTGAAACACTAGTAAGATTCAGGCATCTTTTTATCCCATAAAAAGTCTAAACCTATCTTAATCTCTAATCCGACTTCTCCCAGAAGCCCTCATAGATCGCCGTCTTGAAGGCCGTGATACCCTATTGTATCAATCAATCGTTTGGCAAACCATAGTGAATTGCAAATTCGTTAATATAACCACCCGAAGGTACAAACGCCGGGTTTTATATTCAATGTCAAACCAATTGTACCTGCCCCAGACCTCTTTGTAAAAAGGTCGCCGGGAGGGCAAGACCAAACAAACAAACAACATTGTTTTAATGGCGTTGAAAAGCCGAGAAAACCATAACCAACAGGTGTCAGCATAATCCCCTGGATAAATGTGTGGAGCCCACTTCGCCGGGAATAACACAGGAAGCCTGCTCCCAGGCTCGTAAGGTTACCCCAAAAAGGTACACAAACATGTGTCACAAAACCGCTGGTCAACGAACCGTAGCCATGTGAAATGCGGCGAAAAGCGGCTCGCTTGGTGTAGTGACTAGCGTCTCGGACTTCCACCCAGAAGGCCCGGGTTCGCGCCCACGCTCGGCGCATTAAAGATTTTTCACAAGCACTGAGTCGTTACCATCCCTCATGAGCAAAGGGATGGGGTAGTAGTACAGGACCCCAATGGAAATACGCCTAATCGGCCTTATTGAGCTATCCTTAGCTAGCTTAGCATGCGCTAGCTTTAAGAACTATTATTATTATTATTATTATAGCCCTCAGCCACTACTTTTCGTTTTCCTTTAGTTTCATATTAAAGATTTCAGCATATCTTTACCTGTCCAAAAGATTTACACATATCTTCTGAATCGTCAGAAAGATGAAGCATATCTTTAAAAAAGATGAAGTCGTTCAAGTATCTCTTTACAATTGAAACACTAGTAAGATTCAGGCATATTTTTATCCCATAAAAGTCTAAGCCTATCTAAATCTCTGATCCGACTAGTTTCATATTAAAGATTTCAGCATATCTTTACCTGTCCAAAAGATTTAAGCATATCTTCTGAATCCTCATAAAGATGAATCATATCTTTATTCAAGATGAGGTCTTTCAAGTATCCCTTTACACTTGAAACCCTAGTAAGATTCAGGCATCTTTTTATCCCATAAAAAGTCTAAGCCTATCGAAATCTCTAATCCGGCTTCGCCCAGAAGCCCTCATAGATCGCCGTCTAGCCTGTCTCAAAATCTAGATCTGACTTCTCCCGAAGCCTTCATAGATCGCCGTAAGTTGAAGGCGGCGATACTTGAATGTATCCCCCAATTGTCTGGGCAACTACACAGAATTGCAAATTCGTTAATCCCACCCACCAAGGTGCAACCGCCGGGTGTGAAGTTAATTTTAACGTTAACCCCAATAGGTCCTAACCCCACTTCTTTGCAAAAGATCGCCGGGGAGGAAATATCAACAAACAGCCTAGTTTATAAATGGCTTTGCAAAAAACCGGGAAAAACTAAACTCAACCAGTGGCCGCTTGAACACTTAGTTAAATAGGTATAGCCATCCCGCCGGGAAAACACAGTAAGCCTGAACACAGGCTCCACCACAGAGACGCAGTCCTGGAGAGCCCCAAGCCACCACTCGCCGGGGGACACTAGCCTAAATTAACCACGCGTGATTAAAACTCGGCAACCAGCCGGGTTTTTACGGTGCAACCGAGAAAACCCGCCGGAAAGGCAACCCACACCACCCAGAATCAATCTGAACGCACAAATAGTCCGTGGAATTAGCCAAAACACAACTAATCCAGGACACACATGACACAGTAGTACATATTTATAACATAAATCAATAACACTTGGACATGTGAAAAGCTACGAGGCTGGCTAGGCCTAAGCAGACGGAAATAACATTTAAACAAGTCGTAATATAAACAAAAAGCACTGAATAATATCACAACAGGAACCACCGCCAACCCACCATCGTAGCACAAAAATCCCGGCAAAGGGAATACTGACTCGGGACCCAGAAAAAACTTCACTAAGTGAAGAAAAAGCAGGGAATGTCAGGGAAAAGGGAAAAGGCCACTTCATCAGAAAGATAAGAAGAAGCCTAACATGCGTAGTTAAAGCCACCTACATCACAAAGCTGGCTAACCGCGAAAACGTTACACGCGTCCACCACGGGACCACGAGGGTACACCCGAAATAGATGCCCCAAACACACGACCCAAAATACACTGCACTGCGGGCAACACGCCCTTGACACTCCTGCTACTCATATCCTAGCCTTACTCGATACATCCCGGAGTAAACAAATGAGAAAAAACTCACTAGGGACGCAGCAAATGCGGAACCAGCGGAGCGTGGGGAGGCACGTCCGGGCAGGTTGAGCGCAGAGCAGAGAAGGAAGAATGACACCTGTGTTAGCGTCTGGTCAAAGATCCACACAAGTACATCCACGAATATATGGAAAGCTTATGAATAGTTATTCTTATATTTTTGTTTTTGTTTTTTATTTGTTACGAAGTTTTTTCGTAGTGAGAACCCAATTTCATGATGACTGAACCATGAGTGAGGTTGCGTGCGCTCATGATGAAGGCTCTTCAATTTGTTATGCTCTGCGCGGTAGATTCAAACTACGGTAAATGAGTGTTTGAAGAGGGTGCCTTATGTAATAGGCATAGTCGTCAATGATGGAGGGGCCACTAATAAATAGCCGCCTTTGGCGGGGGGATAGCTCCCCTATTTCAACCCCTTTCGGGGTTGGGCACCCGCCTTTTCGGGGTTGGGCACCCGATACAGTAGGTGCTTGCACTAGTTTTTCTTTCAACTTCTCGAATGCTGCATTTCTCTCAGGTGCCCAAGAAAATACTATGTCCTTATGGGTGAGTTGGTGCAGTGGGCGGGCTATTTCGGCGAAGTGGGGGACGAAACGTTTGTAATAGGTGGTTAATCCCAGAAATGAGCGGACTCCTTTTACTGTGGTGGAGGGTTGTTGGTTATGGATGGCAGATAGTTTCTTGGGGTTGGGGGAAATTCCTTGGTCGGATATTACGTGATCTAAAAAGTCAACAGTGTTCCTTGCCATTTCACATTTTGAGGGTTTGAGTTTTAGTCCGGCTTCTCTTATTCGTTGTAGTACTTGCTTCAATCGACGTAGGTGTTCCTTCCAGGTACCAGAGTAGACTATTACATCGTCCAAGTAGGCGAGGCAGGTTTCCCAAGTTAACCCTTTTAGTACTGATTCCATCAGGCGGGAGAAGGTGGCAGGGCCGTTGCAGAGGCCAAATGGTAGTACATTAAATTCGTACAAGTGACCGCCGCTGATGGAGAATGCTGTCTTCTGTTGATCTTCTGGTTTTATGGGAACTTGCCAATACCCGGCTTGAAGGTCCAACGTGGTGAACCATTTTGAGCCGTGGAGTGAGTCAAGGGATTCGTCGATACGTGGAAGAGGGGTGGCGTCTTTGATCGTTGCATCGTTCAATCAGTGATAGTCCACGCAGAATCGAGTGGACCCATCCTTCCTTTTCACCAGTACCACTGGAGAGGACCAGGGGCTGATGGAGGGAGTAGCAATGCCTGCATCCAACATGTCTTGCATTTGTTGCTCTTCTTCTTGCCGTTGAAGAGGGTTCTTCCTGCGGGAGGGGTGATGCAAGGGCGGTCCTGTGGTGTTTATGGCGTGTTGCTCTAGGTTGGTCTTTCCGATTTCGGTGGGGGTTTGGGCAAAGACGTCTCTAAAATCTAGCAATTGGGAATATATTTGTTGTTTCTGTTGGCATGAAAGGGATTCGGGAATGTAGGGTAATTTCAAACTATTGGGGGCATTGGTGGGGGGTATAGCTAGGTCATCAAAAGTCTCTAGGTCTCCGATAATGAGGCCCTTGGGTAAAGTGAGTACCTCTTCGGAGATATTGGCTATTAATATGCTATTGGTTTGTGAGGAGATGATTGCGGGCTGAATGAGGCAGCGGTCCTGATTTATTGACGTATTAGTGGGAATCAAGATCATGGAGTTCTGAGGAATTTGGTGGAGGTTAACCCATTTCTGATGATTAGGGGAAATATTGCATTTATCTTGGATGATGGTGGGGCTGACAACAATGGGAGTGCAGTTTAAAGGGAGTTCTGGCATGTGATTTGTTTTAGGGTATGTGGGCATGTTCGTGTTCTGTGTGTCAGGGTTAGGCATAGAAAACGCGGAGGGAAGGGGTACCTGCGACATTTCGGCTGCGGTTGGGAGAATGGGAAACATAGAAAATGGGATTTCAGAGGGGGCATGCGTAATTTGGGTGGTGCATGTACATTCATTTGATCATTGGATAGGGCTTGCATAGGACATTTATCAGGGGTGACCTGGAAAGGAAGGTTGCACAGGATGGTCAATGTCATTGGGAGTATTCAGCAAAACATTTAAAGAAGGGTGCACAGCATTTTCTGAAATAGTTGTAGTAGAATATGGGCTAGGAGGATGGGCATTACACAAGGATATGGGTTTATCTCTTTCTGCTTTGATGGGGGTAGTGGCTGAGTTTTTAGGTTTTATGGAGGTCTTGTGGGCATGATTCTTGGGGGTTTCAATTTTTCGTAGGTGTTTGTTCTTAGGGGGTATTTTGTGATTGTTCTGGGAAAGGTTTTCTTTACCCCTAGACGAGGGTTGAGAAGGCTGAGGTTATGAGGGGGCTATTTTACTCCGGCTCTGGGGATGGAGAGGCTGATTCACATTCTTGTGATTCAGGGTGCAACAGGATTGTCGAATGGACTTCTTCCTGGTTGAGCTTATTAACTCGGAGGGCGTTCTGGATTTGGGTTTTTGTTTCTTTTTGAAAGAGATAAGTCATTGGCCGCAATCAACTTGGGCCTGGAGCTTATGGAGGAGGTCAAGTCCTAAATATCCATCGTAATGCTGACAATCGGATGGAAGAACTATGAATGAATGATAGCAATTGGCATGGGGGGTAGGAGTAGTCACGTTTAGAGGTTGCGTTTCACCCCGGATTTGCAAGGGAGCATCTCCGGCACTGATTAATTTATTAGTGGCCCCTCCATCATTGACGATTATGCCTATTACATAAGGCATCCTCTTCAAACACTCATTTACCGTAGTTTGAATCTACCGCGCAGAGCATAAAAAATTGAGGAGCCTTCATCATGAGCGCACGCAACCTCACTCCTAGTTCGTCATTATGAAATTGGGTACTCACTACGAAAAAACTTCGTATAAAATAACAAATAAAAAGAAAATAAGAATAACTAATCATAAGCTTTCCATAATTTCGTGGATGTACTTGTGTGGATCTTTGACCAGACGCTGACTTCAGGCGTCATTCTTCCTTCTCTGCTCTGCGCTCAACCTGCCCTGACGTGTCTCCCCACGCTCCACTCGTTCCGCATTTGCTGCGTCCCTAGTGAGTTTTTTCTCATTTGTTTATTCTGGGATGTATCAAGTAAGGTTAGGATATGCGTAGCAGGAGTGTCATGGGCGGGCTGCCCACAGTTCAGTGTATTTGGGTCGTGTGTTTGGGACGCCTATTTCGGGTGTACCCTCGTGGTCCCATGGTGGACGCGTGAAACGTTTTCGCGGATAGCTAGCCTAGTTTATTTAGTTGGCTTTAATTACGTGTTATTAGGCTTCTTTTTATCTTTCTGATGAAGTTGCCTTCTTTGTTGTTTTCTGACGTTCCTAGCGTATTTTTCTTCACTTAGTGAAGTTTTTTCTAGGTCCCGTGTCAGTACTCCCTCTCCGGGGATTATTTCTTCGAGGTGTGTTGGCGACTGTTCCTATTGTGATATAATTCAGTGCTTTTTGTTTTTATTACGACATGTTTAAGCGATACTCCGTCTGCTTAGGCCTAGCCAGCCTCTCGTAGCTTTTAAACATGTGCAAGTGTTATTGATTTATTATATAAATATGTACTACTGTGTCATGTGTGTTCTGGATAAGTTGTGTATTGGCTTATTCCAGGCACTATTTGTGTACCTCCGATTGCATCTGGTTGGTGTGGGTTACCGTTTCCGGCGGGTTTTCTCGATTGCTCCGTGAAAATCTGGCTGGGTCTCAGATTTCGTCTGGCGGGTGTGGGATGCCTTTTCCTGGTTTTTCTCGATTGCAACCGAGAAAATCCGGCTGGTTGCCGAGTTTTAATCACGCGTGATTAAAACATAGGCTTGTTTTCCCCGGCGAGTGGTGGCTTGAGGGCTCTCCAGAACTGCGTCTCTGTAGTGGGGCCTGGGTTCAGGCTTACGTGTTAGGTCCCGGCGGAATGGCTTTCCCCGATTCAACTAGGGGTTCATGCGGACACCTGTTGACTATAGTTTTTCCCGGTTTTGCAAAGCCGTTAAAAAACTGGGCTGTTTTGTTTGAATTAGTCTTTCCACCCCGGCGATCTTTTGCAAAGAAGTGGGGATAGGAACAATTGGGGTTAACTTTTCTATTAATTTTCACCCGGCGGTTGAACCTCGGGAGGGTGGGAATCACGGATTTACAATCCGGTAGGATTTACCAAACAATTGAGGGATACAATTGGGTATCGAGACATTCAACTTACGGCGATCTATGAAGGCTTCGAAAGGAGTCAGATCTATTGATTAAGATGGGCTTAACCTGGTTAACTGCGTTATAATAAGGAGGCCAGCGTCTTATTATGGGTTCCCGGTGAATTTTATATCACAGGGGAGACTGCGTGAATTATAAAGAACTGCTTGTCTTTATATCATGTCAGAGGATATTCTTAAATCTTTTGAACACGTAGAGATATTAAAAAATCTTTACATTATAGGTTTGACTCCTGTAAGGAGATAAAGAAAACCTAATATTTAGTAGTGGCCCCGTAATCATTGACGAACATGCCTATTACATAAGGCATCCTCTTCAAACACTAATCCGCCGTAGTTTGAATCTACCGCGCAGAGCATTTAAAATCTGAGGAGCCTTCATCATGAGCGCACGCGACCTCACTCATGGCTTCAGTCATTATGAATTGGGTTCTCACTACGAAAAAACTTCGTAAAAAAGAAAAAGAAAAAGAAAATAAGAATAACTATCCAATAAGCTTTTCCATCATATCGTGGATGTACTTGTGTGGATCTTTGACCCAGACGCTGATTCAGGCATCATTCTTCCTTCACTGACATATCAAGTAAACCAAAATCCTTAATACATCAACGAATGGGAAGGGGATGGTCGGGAGGGCCCCAGTCGTCAATGATTTCGGGGGCACTACTAAAAATTAGGTTTTTTTTTTCTCCTTACAGGAGTCAAACCTATAAATTTTTAGTGGGCCCCCCCTCATTGACGAACATGCCTGATTTCTAAGACTGGAGGGGGACATTCGTAATCATATCATAACTCTAGAAAAGCAGATAATCAAACAACCACATAGTATTCTTACTTTGAAAATATATTTAAATACGGCGCAGCCCATATATATACAAGAAAGGGGTTCAGGCAGGTGCGTGCTTCAAAGAAGCCTGCTTGACAAAAAAGGGTAACTCTGAAGATTCTGTGAACAGATCTGTAGTTACAAAGGCACCCCACTCAACGAGTGGTGACAAAAATAACAAGTTAAGTTTACATGTGCACATAATAAACCCCAAAATAATCGTGGAGATAATTTTCAAAGATCTCCACTGTTTTAATACTAAATTGCTTTCACAGCTAAAACTACTATAACAACCCCGTTGTTTTGTACTAACATTGTACTAGCACAATTTCTCGCAGAGAAATTTTCATATCACATTAACCATAAATTGTATCACAGCTCTTATACTCCGGTGGGGTCTAGGGTGTCCTATGTTACACTGACTGCACCCCCCCCCCCCCCCTTTCCTTGAAAGTAAACAAAAGTGACTGAAGGGCCACCTAGACCCTCTGCCTTAAAGCTATACATGGTAAGGACGGTTTGTCTAGAGCAACTGACAAGTATCTAGTCAAAAACGTATGATTAGACGCCCACAACTGTGTGGATGAAATATCTTCTACTGAAAAATTCTTCAGGAAACGTAAAGAGGCTGCCCATTTGCGTAAATCGTGGGCCCTCCACAACGCCGGGATTACTCTCTTTAATGACTTCGACCAGAAGAGAAGCTAATCTCCGTTTCAGTAAGCGTTTACCCGTACTCGCTACCCATAAAGCACCTTGGGGGTTTAGAGGAGCCACTCTCAAATATTTGGTTAGAGCTTGCACTGGACATAGATTATGATGCACCTTTCCCCTTTTTAACGCCGGCACCGTGAACTCAGAAAAACATGTGTGCACTGTGCTCATTCTTGGCTACAAATCCCGGGGAAGGTGCAATGTGAATACATTCATTAAGTCTACCAAACCTAAGGCAATTAGGTGTGTTGCTCATCGCCGCCAGCTCAGACACTCTGTTCCCGGTGGCCAAAGCCAAAAGGAATACAGCCTTTTTTTAAGAGTAATGCAAAATCTGCAGTATTTTGGTACAGACGAGAGTGAAGTAAAGACAATGCCTTGTCCAGAGACCATAGGCATGAGCTGATGGGAGGTGGGCGGAGTTTAAAACATGCCCTCATAAAACCTGTTTTCCTCCGCTACCGGTATGGAGAGACCTGTAAGGTCTAAAAAGGGCACTCTAATCGCAGTTAAGTGATTTTTTAATGTTACCACAGATAAACGTTTCTGCTCAAACAGATAATTTAAATAATTGAAAACTAATGCTACTGAGGGCACAGTCTGTTCTGTTCTAATGATCCAAGAAGTAAAGGCTTGCCAATGTGATTGATACTGTCGTTTCGTAGACTGAGTATATTGATTTAATAATTTATTGGTCACATCTCTACCGTATGGTGCTAGCCACTTGGCCTCCTGAATGTCCATAATGCAAAAGTCAGCGAGGTCGCTAGGTTGCCAATCGTGTCTAAGTGGAAATACCCGACCGGGAGCGACACCGGGTGCGGGCACCACGTCTTTAATTACTGGTACCACAACTGCGCCGGCCACAGGGGCGCAACTAGCGAGACTAAGCCTCGATAATCTCGTAGTTTGTTCACTACGTGGCACATTAGTGACGCGTCTGGCGGCGGAAACAGATAGATGGAGCTCCATCTGTTCCAGTCTGTCACTAGGGCGTCTGGCCCCCCTGCCGGCGTTTTCGTCCGGCGGGTGAGGTATAGAGGGAGTTTGTGAGTCTCCTCGGACGCAAACAGATCCACTTCTGGATGGGAGAGCTCTGCAATCATTTGGTTGAAAATGGGTTGCTTGAGCTCCCATTCTACTGTCGTGCTCCGTCTCCGGGACAGAGCGTCTGCCCATACGTTTGCTACGCCTGGGAGATAAGATGCATGAAGATAAATGTCTAGTCTGTTGGCTAGAGTAAAAATCTCTTCCGACACGTTTAGCAACTTCCTTGACCTCGTTGACCCCTGTTTCTGAATACAGTGAACTGCGTTCAGATTGTCCATTCTGAAGGCCACCGACTTGCCCCATAAAGCAGGGCCGTGAGCCTGAAGGAAATATAAGGGGACTAGTAATTCTTTGACATTGATGTGGGAGATTTCTAAGTGGGACCAAAGCCCCTGACCCTGGTGCCCCTGATTTGACTGAAATCCCCAACCTATTGTGCTTGACGCATCCGTGTCTACCCATACCGTTGGCGGAGGAGAGGTCCATGACATTATTGAGTGCAACGTTTCCCTCTTCGCCCAGACCGCTAGTAAGGTGTGGATTAATTTCGGGATGGGCCATAACTTTCCCGCCGGTAAGAGTGGGAAATATTTGTTGCCTTCCATTATTAAACGTTTTACTTTCAACCGGCCCAACATAACAATTTATTAGTGGCCCCTCCATCATTGACGAACATGCCTATTACATAAGGCATCCTCTTCAAACACTAATCCGCCGTAGTTTGAATCTACCGCGCAGAGCATTTAAAAACTGAGGAGCCTTCATCATGAGCACACGCGACCTCACTCATGGCTTCAGTCATTATGAATTGGGTTCTCACTACGAAAAAACTTCGTAAAAAATAAAAACAAAAAGAAAATAAGAATAACTATCTAATAAGCTTTCCATCATATCGTGGATGTACTTGTGTGGATCTTTGACCAGACGCTACTGCAGGCGTCATTCTTCCTTCTCTGCTCTGCGCTCAGCCTGCCCGGACCTGTCTCCCCACGCTCCGCGGGTTCCGCATTTGTTGCGTCCCTAGTGAGTTTTTTCTCATTTGTTTACTCCGGGATGTATCGAGTAAGGTTAGGATATGCGTAGCAGGAGTGTCCTGGGCTGGTTGCCCGCAGTGCAGTGTATTTTGGGTCGTATGTTTGGGGCATCTATTTCGGATGTACCCTCGTGGTCCTGTTGTGGACAGGTGAACTTTTTCACAGTCAGCTAGCTTTGTGATGCAGGCGGCTTTCATTACGCGTTATTGCTTCCTTTTATCTTTCTGATGAGGTAGCGTATTTTTGCTGTCGTTCCCAGCGTATTTTTCTTCACTTAGTGAAGTTTTTTCTGGGTCCCGAGTCAGTTCTTCCCTTTGCCGGAAGTGTTTGCTACAGTGGTGTGTTGGCGGTGGTTCCTGTTGTGATATAATTCAGTGCTTTTTGTTTATATTCCGACATGTTACTGTTATCCGTCTGCCTAGGCCTAGCCAGCCTCTCGTAGCTTTATCACATATACAAGTGTTATTGATTTATTTTCTAAATATGTACTACTGTGTCATGTGTATCCTGGTTTAGTTGTGTATTGGCTAATTCCACGGACTATGTTGGGCCCGGCGTTAGTTGTGTTTTAGCTACGCCTCGGTCCGGTGTTGCGTTCAGATGGTATCTGGACGGGGTGCATTTTTTCCGGCGGGTTTTTCTCGGTTTCACCTTGATAACCCCGGCTGGTTGCCAAGTTTTGGCCACGCGTGGTTTAAAACAGGCTTGTTTCCCCGGCGAGTGGGTGTCTGTGGCTCCCCAGGTCTGCGTCTCTGGGGTGCCTGTTTCAGGCTCCTTCTGATTCCCGGCGGGTTGGCTGTTACCCATCTAACAGTGTTCATACGGACACGTGTTGTTTGTAGTTTTTTCGGTTTTGCAAAGCCAATATAAAACTATGCTGTAGTTGTATTTCCTCCCCGGCGATCTGTTTCAAAGAAGTGGGGATAGGAACAATTGGGGTTAACTTTTAAACTTTAATTCACCCGGTGGGTGCAACCTGGAAGGGTTGGATGACCGAATTTGCAAAATTCAGTTTAGTTGACCAGTCAATTGAGGGATGCTTTGTGTATCGCCTCCTTCAACATACGGCGCTTTAGGGCACAATTGGGGTTAACGTTTTTTAAACTATTATTCACACCCGGCGGGTGTTTCTTGCACGGATGAGAATAACGAATTTACAATTCAGTTAGTTAACCAGACATTTGAGGGATACGTTTTGTATCGCCGCCTTCAACATACGGCGATCTAAAAAGATACTTCGGCAGAAGTTAGATCTCGTATATTTGTCAGGCTTCCCAGTTTTTTATCTACGAGATAATTCGGGGGCCGGCGTCTTTTTTAGGTTTTTTTTTCCAAAATTTAATATGGAAACAAACACCACCGGAAAGACTTAATCACTTATAAACGCCATGATGGTCTTTATATATTATGTCAGAGGGTATTCATAAATCTTTTGGACAAATTAAGATATTCTGAAATCTTTTACTTAGGAAACCCCACCGCGTAGCGAGCTGTGGTCGTTGAGTATTACGTCTCGTTACCCGGCGGGTTATTTAACACCTGTGTGCGAACATGAGTGGGTTAACCTTATGAGCATTAATTCCTGGAAATTTTAATTTTCCAGAGCTGGGTCCCGGCGGGTCTATGCAGAACCTGGAGTAGTTTCCCTCCAGTCTCTGTCATGGCTACCTTTGCCCCGGTTTTTGCTGTATGCATTACGCCCTCCTGTTCAGGTATCCCTATTTTTGCGCACACCCTTTGTATAAAATGTGTTAAAATGTCTCGTTTGGTGGGGGTTACCTTTCCGGCGTTTTTCTCGTTGCTCCGAGAACACCGTTTTTGTTTACCGAGTTTTAGTCAGGATGGCTAAAATAGGTAAGTTACCCCGACGAGTTTGGTCGCTTGAGGGCTCATCAGAAACTGCGTTTTCTGTGGTCGAGCCTGGGATCAGGCTTCCTGTGTTATTCATTGCTTTATGCATTACGCCCTCCTGTTATGTCTCGTTTGGTGTGGGTTACCTTTCCGGCGTTTTTTCTCGTTGCTCCGAGAACACCGTTTTTGTTTACCGAGTTTTAGTCAGGATGGCTAAAATAGGTAAGTTACCCCGACGAGTTTGGTCGCTTGAGGGCTCATCAGAAACTGCGTGTTCTGTGGTCAAGCCTGGGATCAGGCTTCCTGTGTTATTCCCGGTGAGGGGGGCTCCACACAGTTATTTTGTTTGGTCTTTCCCTCCCGGCGACCTTTTTTACAAAGAGGTCTGGGGCAGGTATAAGTGGTTTGACATTGCATATAAAACCCGGCGGTTGTACCTTCGGGTGGTTATATTAACGAATTTGCGATTCGCGATAATTTGCCAAACAATTGATTGATACAATAGGGTATCACGGCCGTCAAGACGGCGATCTATGAGGGCTTCTGGCAGAAGCCGGATTAGAGATTAAGATAGGCTTAGACTTTTTATGGGATAAAAAGATGCCTGAATCTTACTAGTGTTTCAAGTGTAAAGGGATACTTGAAGGACTTTCATCTTTATTAAAGATATGTTTCATCTTTATGAGGATTCAGAAGTTATGCTTAATTCTTTCGAACAGGTAAAAGATATGCTGAAATCCTTAATAAACAATTGGGAACAATGTTGTTTGTTTGTTTAGTCTTTCTCTCCCGGCGACCTTTTTACAAAAAAGGTCTGGGGCAGGTACAATTGGTTTGACATTGCATATAAAACCCGGCGGTTATACCTTCGGGTGGTTATATTAACTGATTAGCAATTCGCGATCATTTGCCAACAATTGATTGATACAATAGGGTATCACGGCCTTCAAGACGGCGATCTATGAGGGCTTCTGGGAGAAGCCGGATTAGAGATTAGGATAGGCTTAGACTTTTTATGGGATAAAAAGATGGCCGGAATCTTACTAATGTTTCAAGTGTAAAGGGATACTTGAAAGACTTCATCTTTAAGAAATATTAGCTTAATCTTTATAAGTCGAGTTAAAGAAAAGATGGGACTATGTGGCGGCGCTTAAAAAAAGCGGACTATGTTGGCGTCGCATCGACTATAACTGCGAAACTCGAGTGGGTCAATTTCATGCAGACGTGAATGTGGCTGGAAGGCGGCAGAACAAGTGGTGGCAGGCAGTAGAGCGAGCAGGACCGAGCGTATTACTGCTCCAGTACCTTACCTGCGGCGAACGGGTCTACTGACACAACTCTCACCCGCAGCCCTCCTCCCTCTCTCACTCGTCATTACTACTTATGTATGAATAGTAGACGAATTAATCTCAGCTCTCTCCTCCCTCCTGCACCGTCGCCTTACATTTGACTCGCGGGCACGGGTATTGCAACTGAAATACCAATCATAACCGCGCTTTGGGCACACCTCAGCTAAAGCTTTGGCCTTTATATGCATCGAAAGCTCATCCACATGCTTTCAACGTATCGGTTGAGTGTATTCGAAGCTCTGTTTTATGCGCCTTTCAGGGATAGGTACTTGTTTTACGGTACGTTTTCTCGGGTCTATTTAGGCATGAAAATGATCACGTAAACAAGCCATATTTTGGCTAAAAACACCCCGCTGTGGCGTACACAAAACACCCCCTGGGGGGTACACATAAATAAACCGTCATAGGCGCTCGTAAGGTTGTTAATAAACCGCATAGGCCGGGCCTCAGGGGTAAGGTACTAATAAAGATTACTTCATCTTTATGAGGGATTCAAAAGATATGCTTCAAAAAAGGTATCTTTCTGGATGAGGCAGGTGTAAAACTATATATCCTGAACATCTTTATATATGAAAGCTAAAGGAAAACGAAAAGTAGTGGGTGGTGGGAGTGCTACGGTTGCGTTGACCGGTGCGGGTCTTGTGACACATATTTTTTTGGTACCATTTTTTTTGGGTGTAACCCTAATGAGGCATTCATCCACGGAAAATTCTCGTTTTGCCAAGGGCGGAGTACCGGGTGTTGCACGGGCGATGGTGAACCAGGTAGTGTCCCGGGGGCGGGGTATGTTTTCCCCCATGTCTCTGCCATGGTCGGGTAGCACTTGAACCTCTCATTGCTGTATGCGGTATGTCAACGCGCGTTAAGATCAGGTGATTACCTATATATTACTTTATTTGTTAATGAAAAATAATTTAATCAGCAGATATAATTAATAACCATATATATTTTCTATGATTATATTAGTTGATAATATTGTGTGTTTATTTATAGTCATTTATTGTTAATAGGCCATTAAATATAAATTAAATTATAGTTAGTACTTATGATTTATGATTTTGCTCACGACAGCTCTGCTTTCAATGGTGTAATGAGGCTTATGGGTAAGCTTTTAATTATCATAAACCTATCATAACCTTGACAGGGCTCCGTATCTTTTTAGATGAGTATTATCCAGCGAGCTCTTCAAAGCGAGGGCACAGCCTACTCGGCCCAGGTGTTATGGCGTATAGCATCTCACAGTACTGGCAGGACAAACACCTCTCCTTTGTGACATCAACTAGTGGCTGACGTCCACGGGATCGGAGTAACCATCTTCTAGCCGCATACGTTTTAACATGGCAACACATGTGGAGGTCGCCGTCCTTCGGCGGTGAATCTTCCTCTGATAATAAGCCAGACTTAAAGCGGATGAAGAACAACCGATCTCTGGTGGTCTCAGAGCATGGAGTTGAGGTTGAGAGTCCAGTCCCCTTCTAGGCGTCGACTCTCAGGGTACTGTCGAATCTTCTCCATCGGACATTCTTTGTCCATCGGCTAGGTAGTTATTTACGGCCCGGCTGAAGAGATTGATGGACTTAACTATTGAATTGTCAATTACATAATGGGTTTGCTTGTGGCACATACGCCGGAAAATCCTTTGATTACGGGCAGTATCGCCGCGATGTCGGCGAATGTGGTTGCGACCTTGCTGGATACAAAATCCCCTTTGTCTTTAGCGAAATTACCTAGGACCTATCTTCCGCTTGTGTCAAGAGCGACCCAATTTCAAATGTGCAAGGCACACACAGCTCTCACTACTTCCACTGTGGTTCGAGTCCTAGTATATCAGACATATCTCCCGCTCTCGCTTTAGACAAGGCCCAGTCAAAAATCAGGCGCTACTATGCCTCTTTTTAAGGGCCTCGGATGAGTCAGGGGTAAGCAATCATTTAGCGGAAATGTTTTGGATTAATCATATTAAGGAGCATTCCAAGTTGTATTATAACCAGGGACTTATTCTTATCCCCCCGAAATCCTTAATCCCTCTAGAACGCCATTCTTGGTTCTGCCTCTTCTCTCTTCCGGTTTTTGGTGTCCGGCGGGAGTCCGCCTCTGCTTGGCTGCCATTAGCACGCCTTGCGCCGGCAGCTTACCTAAGTTACCTACAGCGGAGTTTAGGTTAAGAGGAAAAGGTTGAAACGGTTGTTTCGGCAATATAGGGTTTCGCCAGCAAGTAAACAAACGTCTCTGTTTAGCCGCTCTTCTCAGGGCACTCAGTAAAAAGCGCGGAACGGAAGTCAGGAAAGGCCATTGAACTTTGCGTCTGAGCGCGTTGGCTTCTCGCAGACTATCCTATCCAAGTCTTTTTAGGAGATTTCGGATCGGCCTTATTAGAGGCAGAGTTCGAGCAAGGCAGGATCTGGATGTTCTCTTAGTGAAGAAAAACTTCTTGACCGTATTGCCCGCCAAGTAGTTCTTGTCTCCCATTTCTAAATCTCGCTTCTTTGATTTCACCAGCAGTTTTGAAGACTGTTTTCAATTTGGCAGGAGCACAAGTTCATTCAATCAAGGTCCCGCAAGCCCGGCTGCCCTTGTTAGAAGCAAGGGGATCAGGGTCTTGTGGTATCCTGGGGCGCTACCTCTAACTGGTGGTGGCAGAAACAGAAAAGTTACTGCAGTCAGTCATGTCTACGTTACGTTAAACCATCTCATATCTTCTAGGATTTCAAGGTCAAACGTAGTAAAAGTCAAACCCTTGTTCCCCCACGAGCTCTTTTCCAGGGGATAGGATGGCTGGGGTTCGAGGTACACAGTCTTCTCTTCACACTCCTGAGTCAGAGTGTGGACACCTTCGAAACAGATTTCGTCAAAAAAACTGTGTTATGTTTCCTCGGGCAGCAGTCTGAATACGACACAGAAACTTTGGGAATCTCTAGTCGCGTTCCTCCGTCAACGAGGTTCAGGCAACTGTGAAGTTGGGCCGGTTGAAAGTCTAACGTTTTAATCTTGGAGTGGTCAACAAATTTTTCCACTATTAAACCCGGGCGGGGATAGTATGGCCTATCCCCAACGTTATTAAGCACAACCGTACTGAAAAAGCCAGGTTTTGGGCGACGGAGCTCGGAGAAAGGTTGCACGGCAGTCATGTCATGAACGCTCTCCTTGCCGCACGTCGGTATGGGTGGAGTGCCTATGGTATGCGTCAGGCACTAAAACGGGAAATAGTGTTGGGGGCGGGCTTGTTGTAGTCAAACCTCGGGCATCAGGGTCAAAGGTTTTGGTCGCCCAATTTAGAAACTCTTCCACATCAATGTCAAAGACTTAGCTAGTCCTCCTTATCTGTCCTTCAGGCTCACGGCTTCTGGTTTACGGGGGCTAGTCGGGTGGCGGCTTCAGAATGGACCACAATCTGAATGTGGTTGCACTGTATTCAAAAACAAGGGTCAATTTAAGATCTCGGGAAAGTGGGCTAAAAACGTGTCCAGAAAAGATTTTTATAGGCTAGCCAACAGGTTCTGAACATTCCTCTTCGACGTATCTTATCTCCCAGTCGTTGCAAACGTCTGGGGGCAGTACGCTCTGTCTCAGGAGACAAAGGCCACATTCAGTGGATTATGTGGGGCGGCTCTTGCGTGTGGCGGAGCATGACCATCACAAGTGGATTTGTTTGGCGTTCTGAGTAAGACTTTGTCAAACTCCCAGCTGTATCCTTCACCCGCGCGCGACAAAATTGATAACGCCGTGCGGGGGATCGGCCGACCTGACGCGTCTGAGATGACGGATCGAGAACAGGGTTGGAGTTCCTTTTAGCTATTTTCCGGCGGCGCCAGTACGCGTCTGCAATAATGGTGCCACGTAGTCATAGCAAACTAGCAGGGTATTCTAGGCGAGGCGTAGTCTCGCTAATCAGCGGGCCCCTGTGGCCGGTGCAGATTTGTTTGGTACCAGCATTTTGGTACACGTGGTGCCCGCACCGGCAGGGTCACTGGCACTCCCGGGTCGTGGGTTGTGGCGGTCCACTTAGAACACAATTGGCATACACTTAGAAAACGCTCGGGGTCGGACTTGTTCATTCATGGATTCATTCAGGAGGCCAAGTGGCTAGCACGTCCATATGGGTAGCGACGTGACCAAGATATTCTACGAACTCAATATACGGCCCAGTGCTAACATAAGCGGAGCAGTTCATCATCGGCATTGGCAAGGCTTTTATGTCTTGGATTATTCTTAGAAAGGCAAACCAAACTGTGGGCCCTCGGTGGACGTTTGGTTGTTAATTATTTAATGTATCTGTTGCCTGGCCAGGAAACCATTTATCTGAAATTGTTGTAGGGAGTGGCAGGTTCTTAAAATCTCCGCCCTACCTCGCCCGTCAGCTTGCAGGCCTACATGGTACTCTGGACAGAAATGCATTCGTAGTTATTTCTGCGTTGCCCGTATGTACCAAGCACGTGCAGATTTTATCAAAAGGGCAGTAGTTCCTTATGGCTTGGCTTCTGTACCCGGGAAACAGAGTATCTGATGCTGGCGGCGATGAGCAACACCACACGGCTATTTGGCCTGCATAGTTTGACTAGTGGGCTTCATGAGTGTATTACACATTGGCACCTTCCCTTCAGGATTCTTAGCCAAGAATGAGCACAGTGCAACACTGTGTTTTTCAGAGTTCACAAAAAAAAAAAAACAAAAAAAAAAAAAGGTGCCTCCGGCCGTTAAAAAAGGCGGAAGGAGGCAAAGGTGCATCCATATTTTTTTTGGGCCCAGGTTGCAAGCTCTAACCAAATATTTAAGAGTGGCACCTCTTAAATGCACCAGGGTGCTTTATGGGTCGCAACAAGTCGGTGCGGGTGAAGCGCTTGATGGAGCGTACCCAGCTGGCTTCTTCTCTTGGTCAAGGATCTTTAAAGAGAAGAATCGCCGGCGTTGTGGTGTAAGGAACTCCACTATTTACGCAAGGGGACAGTCCTCTTTATCGTTTCCGTTATTATCAATCTTTCGGTGGAAGTTATTAAGTCTCACATCAGCTTGTGGGCCTCTAATCAGGAGGTTTTTTGACGCGCGATTGCCGTGTCAGTAGCTCCTGGCTACCAACCTTCGGCTTGCGCATGTAATAGCTTTACGGGCAGAAAAGGGTTCTAGGTGGACCGGCCTTTATAGTCACGTTTGTTTAATTTCAAGAGAAAAAGCGGGGGGATGGGGAGGTGTGCAGTCAGGTGACATATGGTGTAGCCAGCCATAGACGGTTCCCTCCTGAGTAGTGTGTTTCGGAACATAGCGAGCTGGGATTAAACTGTTTGTAGGCATTGTTTTATAAGACAATTTTTCTTGTAGGATTTATCTGGGCAGGAAATTGTGCTAAAGGCCTAATAGTAAGTGTTAGCAACAATTCTTGTTGTAAGTATCCAAAACAGGCTTTGGCTGTGAAGGGCAACCAGATTTTTGAGAAAATCTCGGTTGGTAGTTTGCAACTAGCGACTTGTACTTTTGACAGTAATTACTTCTCTCGATAAGTACACGGAGTCTCAGTTACTTCTATGAATGTAGCAAGAATTCATTTATGTTTGGTTATATTTTTAGGATATATCCACTATTTAATGGGGTTTATAGTGTGCACTATGTCACACTTATAAGTTTTTAGGTTTTCAGCCACTTACTTTAGGAGTGGGTTGTGCCTTCTTAACTAGCAGATCTGGTTGTACAGAGTCTCAGAGTTAACGCCTTTTTTCAAGCAGGCTTCTTTGAAGCACGCTGCCTGCTTGTACTCTTTTTGAAGATATTAGGGCTGTATAAACAAAGTTTATGCACGCACCGAATATATCTTTTTTACAAGAGTAACGAATACTATGTGGTGTGTTGTTTGATTATCTGCTTTTTTCTCTAGAGTTATGATATGATTAGCGAATGTCGCCCTCTCCAGTCTTAGAAATGTACAGGCATGTTCTGTCAATGATGGAGGGGCCACTAATAAATTATAGGTTTGACTTCCTGTAAGGAGATAAAGAAAACCTAATGATTTAGTAGTGGGCTCCCGTAATCATTGACGACTGGGGCCTCTCAACCGGACTGGGCATCCCCGTTCCCATTCGTTGATGTATTCAGGATTTTGGTTTACCTTGATCATGTCAGTGAAGGCCGGAATGAAGCCTGCCGTAGCGTCTGGTCCAAGATCCACAAAAGTAGAACACCGATATGATTGGAAAGCTTATTAGATAGTTATTCTTATTTTATTTTTGTATTTATGTTTTTACGAAGTTTTTTCGTAGTGAGAAAAAACCCAATTCCATAATGACTGAAGCCATGAGTGAGGTCGCGTGCGCTAAGGATGAAGGCTCATCAGTTTTTAAATGGTCTGCGCGGTAGATTCAAAATACGGCGGATTAGTGTTTGAAGGGGCTGGCCTATGTAATAGGAATGTTCGTCAAGGATTACGGTGGCCACAACTTAATATTAGGTTTTCTTTATCTCCTTACAGGAGTCAAACCTATAGTATGTTCTTCCATCCGAGAAGTAGTATGTTAAAACCCCATGTCCTAATTGATAAGAAACTATGATACCCACGGGTACACCAGTGTATATAGAACCATTGTTCCTGTAAGACCTAGCCAGCAATGACTGAAGATGTTAGCCACCATGCAGTAACTTTAAATTCTTACCCCAACCAGAGATTGTATATACCACCCTCTGTTGGCCATTGTGTCAACGCATTTTCACCACGAAACAATACCGAAGTTAACCCTACGAAACTGTCGGTTTCTTTGGTGTATAATATCATAGAAAACGCAGTTCCCAGGACCAACTAGATCAGCAAGAAATAGTGTCAGATTAACAGTATCCATAACCATCGTATTGACTATTAATAATACACCATGTTTTTTCCTACTTTGATCCACAGTCAAGCACCCACCTACAGTTTAACCAACACCCCACAGCCCCACAGTCCACATGATTCTATCCTTTCCAGAACTCATATACCATTCCCGTATTGTTCATCTCCCCCCGGGGTACGCATTTGGCTAACATACTTTCCCTGTCATTAACCCCCAAACTCCATAATCAACTGCAGTCTAATGCCACCCCTACGCCCGGAGACCTTAGGGTCAACCTTCCACGTAGCCCCCTGAACCCTCTCCGCTCTCATAACACCCCATGCTCCTCGACTCCTTTCCGACCTAGCCCTCTCCACCATACCTCCTGAATATCCTTGATTTTTCCGTTGCTAACATTCTCCAAACACTTTTATATATATATACCTCCTATCCAGCCTACCTTCTCTTAGGAGGCCGGAACAACATTAGAACTTTACTAACCCTTTTGCATGCCATCTATTCCCTCACAACCCATTCAACAACCACTGTACCAAATCGATCCTGGTCAGTGCGAGGCTAGCCACGCCTCGCCAGTGACTAACTTCTATTGCCATACTTCCGATAAATGTGGCAGGAGTTAGCAACCCAGTCTCCACCACATCCAGCCAAACCATGCAATTAACAACCCAACCGATTTATTAAACCCTCCCCCAAAGGACAGCTGAGTCAATGCACCTTCGGTTTTGGTTATTACGAACACCCACATCTGTCTCATAAACAGAGGGTTATTACAAACACTTGTGTGATATGGCAAAGCCCCTAGCCACAGCCCGCCGGACGACCATCACAGAGAGCGAGGGGGCGCGACCTCCCCTTTTTTACCCACCCCTGCGGAGGTAATACCTGACCCCTGTTTTTGACCTTCCGGGTCATTGCCAGGTAGCACCAGGAATTCTTCCTATCAATGAACTAACCATGCATGACTAACCCCTTTACTAACCTCTATTAACCCACACAATAACCCATTCACCTTTCCTTGCAAATACTCGTAGTAATCAAATTAGGCACCTCAGCTATACCATAGAATGAAGCACTGAGCAATATAAGCAGAGAGGCTCCCTATCACAGCTGTCCCAGTCCTCCTCGCCCCAAAGTAAGGATCCAGTCTCCCTCCCCCTCAATACTTCCCAGTATAGCCAAAATAGTACTTCTTACTAAGGCTCAGTTATGATATCACATTATGAAGGCTCCCTATAGCCATGTGCCACAACAGTAATCACCACCCTACCTAGTTCCCCGTATCTATGAGAGCTCAAATAATTCCATAAGACTCGAGCATCTCTATGGCCTACAGGGTCCAAAACCGAGGCCTATAAACCAGACTCCAGCCCCCAGTAAAATCAGTTTGGAAAGATAGAACCACCAACCAGTGGCTGGCCCCCTTAAGTTTGACCTCTAGCTCTGCCCTTGTGTTGTTTTCCTGAGATTTGAGTTCCAGAGCCGGCAGGACTCCGTGGCAGATTTGAGATAGAAGCATCTGTCCACAGTACAAGAAATCTACTTGCACCTTACTAACTTTTTTCACACACAGTGGGTATAATAGCGTGTAGCCAGCAACCCCCCCCCCCCCGTGCAATCGCCAAGAGATCCGTCTTGAGAACTTCCTACATATGGACCCCCTTGGACGGCCGCCCCCAACATCACGGACGCAGATAACCCAGGACCCAGGACCAACCAATACACTAACCCAAGATTCAACTGTTTATTAGTACTACCGTGTTACAGTACTAATTAGAGACTCACTTAATTAATCTTTCTATGATAGTGGCCTATATCTTTGCCCCAGTATAGTTCATATACAAACCCATTCTATTGGGAAGTGCTAAGCGTATCTAGTGTTCATGTAATTAACAGGCGACACTTAACTCTCGTAATTACCCCCTATTCAGATATTATTACCATAGAAGTTAAAAACCCTAGTGAATATCTAACGTTCGCCCACTGATTGTGGTTCTACGTAATTTCTGCTATAAGAATATTAAAAACTTAGATCCCCAGTTTTTTTTACCCCCCCCCTGAGGTTCACTAGAATCTCCCGTGCCCTCTAAAAAATACGCCGTGTCTAATTCTAAGGTTTCTGGTTTTGAACTACTACTTTGTGCACCAGGAACTGCCAGTAATAAATCTAATTAGTGAAATTGAACATCTATAAGTAACATTGATGTCTTCCAGTATATCAACTTGCGAAACCAAGCCAGTGATTCAGAAGAGTATACCTGAACGTTGTGAAGTGGGAGACTAGGCTCCATCCAGATCCCCTCCAATGCTAATTGTTCATTTCTATCATTTGTCTTGTACGAGTATTCATACCTTCTTATGTGCTTTCCTATTAATCATCTTCAATAAACGTGATCGTGTGTCTTGTTACCGTGTTGTTCTTTTTTGTGTTCTCTATTCCTCCATACCTTGTATTGTTGCATTGCAGCCTTATATACCCAGTCAGTTAGAACTCACATTTACCCAAGTTAATCCTGTAGAAAAAACAGGGCCATAACAATTATATATGCGCGCACGCGATTCCACTGGTCAACACAATTGTTTTATTTTTTTCTGGCATGGAAAACTAGACCAGTTTTTAGACTAATTTTGGGGTGCTGAATCCAAATCTGATGCTCAGATTTTGCTCTATTACATCACATTTTTTTGCTATCGTTATACCCATTTTCATGGCTTTTTACAAAAATTAACTTCCGTCACTCATTGCGGATGGTCAGTGATTGCTTTATATTGTTAGAATATGGCGTTTTATTTTTAGGATAGTGTGTTTTATAATAGTGAGGGTTCCACACCAATCCCCAATAGGGACCACATGTAAAAATGAAAGAAGAGTAGGGGGGGTGCCAACATCAAGATTGTTTCGGCCTGGAAAGGTTTCATAATACCCATGTTCATGGAAGATGGGTTAATTTGTTAGTGGATTTGAAAATGGTGAACTTTCTGCTGGGCCCAGCAAGGAGGTTACACAAAATACCCCTGTTTCCTGTGCCCACCTCACCACTCGCGCCCCGACAGTAGGGCTACAGTAGACCACTGGGTGAACAAATAAATGGCCACCAAAGAAACACGTTTGACGGCCCCCTGTGTGACAAGGAACATCATTAATGACCCTCTGGTTGATAGGAAAAACCATTGTCTTTCCCCCCACTGCACATAAAACTTGGTTTGATGAAGGCAATTCGTCAAAGCTCTTTGATCACAGTGGAGACGCCTTCAGCTATATATGTTTTCCAACCTTTTCCAAGTCTCCAGTGACGAAGAAGGAAAAAGGCAGGAATATTTGATGGCGGCAGAGGCTAGAGCTTGGAATGCATCTCTCTGATGTGTGGTGGCAAAATTTCCTTGGGAACAGGAAAGCTGACAAACTATCCAAGAGATTGTGGAGGAGGAGCTGCTCTTGAGTTTGCAAGCGACTTGGATGTAGAATGAGCATCATGGTGCACTACTTTACATAGTCCCACTTTGGGCAAGTTTCCAGAGAACCTGCGGTGATGTGAGCGAAGAGCCAAAGTGTGACCGCTTTCATCAAGACATTAAAGTAATGGAAGAGACGTTACCAAGGCCGATGGGACTCAAAACATAATGGCACGATTACTGCTGGAGCTTGATGAGAGACATTCCAAGAAGCTGATTACCTCAGAGATCGTCAACATAGGAGAGTTTATGCATGTTGTAACATGACCCCACAATAAATAGACTTTTTGTACATAGTTTTGTTATCTTCACACTTAATTCTTACATGCTAATGTGCATTCACTCTCACAACTTTGTGCTACGACTCATTACATTTTTGTATCTATGTATGTTTAATTCTTCCATTATGAGCATAAATTGCTGTTTCTTGCGAAAATGCAAGATTTTATATCTCGAAAACCTGATGTGATAGTGTGACGCCTGCAGCTCAGCAGAACGCCACGTGGGCTCAGCCGCTCGCTTGGCCACTCGCTAGCACTCGCCGGGGCAAGGTATTTGGCTACAGTCTATCTATAATGTTGTTCTTTCTTTCATAGTGTTCGTGTTGTTACAGACAGTCCCGTGGAGGTCTTTATTTTCGTCTGTGACAACGGGAAGCATTTTATATCATGAGTTGAACATAGGATGCATTGTATATAGTTAAGGAGAGAGAATAATATAGGCAGTGGGGTGGTAGTGTGTGCGTTGTGTATACATGTGCTGCATCCCCCCTCGCTTTGTAGGCTCGCGCACGTGCCATCTCACGCCTCTTGATTGGCTGGTAGTTCTGGAGCCTTCTGCAGCCTGCTGCCTGGTGACGTAGCAGCCTGTGATTGGCTGACCACCATGCCTTTGTGTGTGATCCTGGAGGGGTCCCGAGGAGCTATTCTCTTCAGAGCTTTCCTGACTAGCATACCCTTCACATGTCCCTTGCCCCCCTGTCTCCCGACTTCTACCTATAGAGCACTATTTATTAGTGGCCCCTCCATCATTGACGAACATGCCTATTACATAAGGCACCCTCTTCAAAGACTCATCCGCCGTAGTTTGAATCTACCGCGCAGAGCATCTAAAATATGAGGAGCCTTCATCATGAGCGCACGCGACCTCACTCATGGCTTCAGTCATTATGAATTGGGTTCTCACTACGAAAAAACTTCGTAAAAAATAAAAATAAAAAGAAAATAAGAATAACTATTCAATAAGCTTTCCATAATATCGTGGATGTACTTGTGTGAATCTTTGACCAGACGCTGACTCAGGCGTAATTCTTCCTTCTCTGCTCTGCGCTCAGCCTGCCCTGACGTGTCTCCCCACGCTCCGCTGGTTCCGCATTTGTTGCGTCCCTAGTGAGTTTTTTCTCATTTGTTTACTCCGGGATGTATCGAGTAAGGTTAGGATATGCGTAGCAGGAGTGTCCTGGGCTGGTTGCCCGCAGTGCAGTGTATTTTGGGTCGTGTGTTTGGGGCATCTATTTCGGATGTACCCTCGTGGTCCTGTTGTGGACTTGTGAACTTTTTCACTGTTAGCTAGCTTTGTGATGTAGGCGGCTTTCATTACGTGTTATTATTGCTTCCTTTTATCTTTCTGATGAGGTAGCTTATTTTTACTGACGTTCCCAGCGTATTTTTCTTCACTTAGTGAAGTTTTTTCTGGGTCCCGAGTCAGTTTTTCCCTTTGTCGGAAGTGTTTGCTACAGTGGTGTGTTGACGGTGGTTCCTGTTGTGATATAATTCAGTGCTTTTTGTTTATATTACGACATGCTTACTTTTATGTCCGTCTGCCTAGGCCTAGCCAGCCTCTCGTAGCTTTGCCACATGTACAAGTGTTATTGATTTATGTTATAAATATGTATACTGTGTCATGTGTGTCCTGGGTTAGTTGTGTATTGGCTAATTCCACGGACTATGTATGTGTCCTGGTTTAGTTGTGTATTGGCTAATTCCTCGGACTATGTTGGGCCCGGTGTTAGTTGTGTTTTTGGTACGCCTCGGTCCTGTTTTGCGTTCAGACGGGGTGGGTTATTTCCGGCGGGTTTTTCTCGGTTACACCATGAAAAACCCGGCTGGTTGCCGAGTTTTAGCCACGCGTGGTTTAAATACAGGCTTGTTTCCCCGGCGAGTGGGTGTCTGTGGCTCCCCAGGACTGCGTCTCTGTGGTGCCTGTTTCAGGCCCCTTATGAATCCCGGCGGGATGGCTGTACCCATCTAACAGTGTTCATACGGACACGTGTTTGTAGTTTTTTCGGTTTTGCAAAGCCAATAAAAAACCTAAGCTGTTGTTGTTTTTTCCTCCCCGGCGATCTTTTACAAAGAAGTGGGGATAGGATTGGGGGGGGTCAACGTTAAATCACCCGGCGGGTGCAACCTGGAAGGGTGGGATGAACGAATTTATAATAGAAATTCAGTTTACTTGACCAGACTTTGAGGGATGCATTGTGTATCACCTTCAACATACGGCAAATTAAGGCACAATTGGGGTTAACGTGTTTATACTATTCTTCACACCCGGCGGGTGCTCCCTGGAAGGGTGGGAATAACGAATTTTCAATTCAGTTAGTTAACCAGATAATTGGGGGATACGTTTTGTATCGCCGCCTTCAGCTTAAGGCGTAATTGAGGTTAACATTTTTTTAAACTAATATTCACGCCCGGCGGGTGCTCCCTGGAAGGGTCGGGAATGACGAATTTACAATTCAGTTAGTTAACCAGACAATGAGGGATACGTTTTGTATCGCCGCCTTCAGCATACGGCGATCTAAAAAGATACTTCGGGAGAAGTTAGGTCTCGTATATGCGTCAGGCGTCCCAGTTTTTGATCTACGAGATGATTCGGGGGCCGGCGTCTTTTTTAGGGGGTTTTCCAATATTGAATCTGGAAACAAACACCACTGGAAAGACTAAAATCAATTATAAACGCCATGCGGGTCTTTATATTATGTCAGAGGGTATTCATAAATGTTTTTGGACAAGTTAAGATAATTTGAAATCTTTTACTTAGGAACCCCACCGCGTAGCGAGCCGTCGTCGTTGTGGATTGCGTCTCGTTACCCGGCGGGTTATTTAACACTTGTGTGCGGACATGTTGGATTAACCTTATGAGCATTAATTCCTGGAAATTTTTTATTTTCCAGAGCTGGGTCCCGGCGGGTCTATACAGAACCTGGAGTAAGTTTCCCACCAGTCTCTGTCATGGCTACCTTTGCCTCGGTTTTTGCTTTATGCATTACGCCCTCCTGTTCAGGTATCCCTATTTTTGCGCACACCCTTTGTATAAAATGTGTTAAATGTCTCGACCGCTCAAGGGGTCTGTGGGTGATGCGCCAATTGTACCTTTTGCTCTCAGCTCAGTTTAAAGGTCTTACAAGACAATGATAAGACCGCAGCGGTCGCCTTACGGGAGGTCAGGCAGCAGATGACCGCATATACTACTATTGTGGCTCATAAGTCCCTCCAATGCGATAACGTCCAGTTATGGGATAAGTTACTAGTTGAGCACCCTTCCCTTAAACGTCCCTCTAGAGTAACTGTTCGTAAACATACAGAGACTGGGACAGGGTTCTATACTTGCTCCAGCCCCAGGCACAGCAAAGCGACAGCGAGAACCGACGCCCCCGGTGGCAGCCTCCTCGTCATGGGCGAGATCTTAGTACAGGTCCCCGCTTAGGCAGCAAGCCGCCGAGTCTCTCTTCTTCACCAACGAGCAAGAAGAGTAAGACAGAGGGGTCAACAAGTGAAGTTAGCGAGAAATCCTCTAAACCCAAGAGCAGTTCGCGGGACACACCGTAGCCACAAGTCTTCCCGGAAGGACTCCCATGATCGAAAGGCCTCCCGGCGTTCACCGGAGTCTAGTGCCTCTCGTCATACCTCTACCCCCGACAGAGCTAGTGTGCAATCTCATAGGGAGAATTTAGTACCAGTACCAAAAGATAGTTTACCTCTTAGTATTTTAACTCTAGATTTGGAGAGTTCAGTGGACGGTGATCGTCCACTGGCAGAGTCAAGTGGGAACTCCATAATTGAGGGTATGTCAGACTCCCAAAGGAGTGCAGGCCAAGGCTTGGGTGTTTGGCGGTTTTCTCAACCTATGGCTAGACCTACACAAACAGTGGCTGATGTCCACCAGGATGCGGCGATCCCATCATCATATTCCTGACTTGTCTTTACAACAAGATGAGACTCCGGCTTCGGCGGAATCCTCTCGTGGTGTGCCGGATGCCAAACACCTTGTATCTATTATCTCATATATGGAAGTGCAGGAGTCAGGGTCAGTTTTAGACACCGCACAGGATCGTAATGATTCACCCTTGAGTTCATCATCGAATAAATTTGTTACAGCAGAGGAAATAGATGGGCTCCTAGTTAATGCTCTCACTAAATTTTTTGCCCAACAGCCGGAGACTCCTACAGTGGACCCGGGAGCTCCTATGACAGGTTCTAACGTCCGGCCTCTGATGACTTCTTTGACTAAGATCCCTCACCCTCCCTCTATATCACCATCGGTGGTCACTAGGCCTGCTACGGCGACACTGACTACTTCGAATGTAAGGGTTATAACGGATATCAATCCACCCCCTTTAGATAGAGCACCTATGAAAAAGGTGTCTATGCCCTTACTGTACGGCCCAGATGAGTCATGGGTTCACAACAGATTTGAGATATTGGTAGAGATGGAAGACGAACCAGATGAGACCAGGCTCGTTGGGGATTCCATCCTACGAGGACAGGTCGAAGAGTTCTGCGACAGAGTCCCAAATCAACGAAAAAGATTTTGCATCCCAGGAGCTGGACTGGACGACATTGTGGAAGCCTTCGAAGATACCACAAAGGATGCAAATGAAAATACCCTTTTTGTCATCCATGCTGGTTTAAATGATGTCATGCGCACCAGATCCGAAGAGTTGATGGAGAAATATCGCAAGATGATCCAGCACTACAAAAACAAGTCGAGGAATATCATCATCTCAGGCATTCTCCCCAAGATCGACGCACCTGACAAATTCTACGACAAGGCCTTCAGCACAAATAGCCGACTAAAACATTTGTGTCTGAGGGAAGAAGTTGAATTCATCAACCTCTGGGACAACTTCTACAACCAGCCTACTCTGTTCCGCAAGGATGGCTCTCATCTAAACCCTGTGGGTTCAGCACGCATGGGTCGTTCTCCTACACGAAGCAGTCCGCAGCCATGGATCAAAAAACGCCATCCGAGAAGAAGCAGCAGTGACATAAATCATCCAATGCCAAGAAAAAAACAGAGGCCACCGAGGACCACCAGCGATAAGGACCGAAGACAGCGAGGACCGAGGACAGCCCTGAACATAAATGTAGATCCGACAAGAACCAAAAAAATTATTAAAGAGCGTTCCGTGAGTTCTAAAATAACAAATTTAAAGGTTTTCTATGCAAACGCTCGTAGCATACGCAATAAATTTTCAGATTTAGAGGAGCTAGTGTTTACAGAAAATTATGATGTGATTGGCAAAACAGAATCTTGGCTCAATACAGAAGATAGAGACTTTTTAGGAGAGTATTCACTTCCCGGTTATGTAATGTTTGAGAAAAGCCGAATAAATCGAAATGGAGGTGGCGTTTTACTTTATATCAAAGAAAGTCTTAACCCTACCCTCTTGTCAAAACCTCAAATTGTGAACGTCGACGCATCTTTTGTGCTAATAAAGAATAATAAAGGTACCAAAATAATACTTGCATTAATATACAGACCACCAGCTCAATCAGTGCAAACTGACCGAGAAATTTACGAACAAATTGCAGATGTAAGTAACTCACAAGATACCGTAATTTTTGGTGACTTTAATTTACCTGTGACCAAGTGGGGCGATACTCTTACTTCACACTCCGGACATGACTTGTATACAAACTTGCAAGAGAGTTCGCTTTATCAATTTGTTTGGAACGCCGACCCGTGGTAATAACGTTCTTGACATTGTACTTGCAACAAAAGAAGAATTAATAGAGAATTTGAATGTTGGTGATGAATTCAGTACACAGCGACCATCGTACGATAGCTTTCACTTTAAAGTTTACTAGTAACGAACCAAATAGTAGCATCGAAAAAGTCCCTAATTTCAAGAAAGCAAACTTCCATAAACTTAGAGCTATGTTTAAAGAAACTAACTGGGAGCTTTTTAATTCACAATAACGACATAAATACATCTTGGAAGTTATCGAAGCCACTTACCTAAAAGCAGTGCCAGATTGCATACCATCGAAAACTCGGCGTCCAGGCCATAATAATAAGCCCAAATGGTGGAATAAAGATATTTCAAACTGCCTGCTTGCTAAAAAATTTGCTAATGATAGATTAAAATCCTCACAAAATGACGAAGAACGGGTTAAATTTGTAGAGCTACGACGCAAAGCCAAAAGTTAATAAGCAAAGTAAAAAGACCTTAGAGTTACATATTGCGAATCAAAGTAAAACAAACCCGAAAGAATTCTATAGTTATATCAGAAAGAAAAAAGTTGTTACTTCAACAACTGTTGGACCGTTAGTCGATGAAAATGGAGAATACACCAAAGACGAAGAACAAATGAGTAATGCCCTCAATACCTTCTTTGCATCAGTTTTTACAACAGAAGACCTCAGTGATATCCCTACACCATCGCCGATTCAGATTGATAATTCAGATGTTCTAAGCAATATCACCGTTACAGAGAGAGAAGTATTGAATTGTTTAGATAAAACTCAAGGTACATAAAACGCCTGGACCTGATACAATCTCGCCTAGAGTTCTAAGGGAAGCTAAGGATGAGCTCTCTAAACCACTGACATTACTATTCAATAAATCCTTGCAGTCTGGAACTATGCCCGATCAGTGGAAGCTAGCCAACGTAACACCGATATTCAAAAAGGCAGCAAATCCCTACCCAGTAACTATCGTCCAATTAGCTTAACCTCAGTTGTATGTAAAATGCTAGAAACGGTCATACGAGACAGACTCGTAAATCACGTAGAGGAAAATAACATACTTAAAGATACTCAACACGGCTTTCGTGTAAAACGTTCCTGTTTAACAAACCTCTTAGACTTCTTCCACGATATCCTCAACCTCTACGATGAGAGTAAAGCTGTAGATATTATATACCTTGATTTTCAAAAGGCCTTTGACAAAGTTCCCCACAAACGTTTACTGCTAAAACTAAAAGCGCATGGAATACAAGACGGTGTGTTGAAATGGATAGAAAATTGGCTCAGCGACAGAAAGCAAAGAGTAGTCATAAACGGTAAGGCATCAAAATGGACCAATGTAAGTAGCGGGGTACCCCAGGGATCGGTACTAGGACCAATTCTCTTTCTAATTTACATCAACGACATAGATGAGGGTCTCACCTGTACAATCTCCAAATTTGCTGACGATACAAAAATTGCAAATAGCGTACTCTCAAAAGAACAAGTTGACGATATGCAACACAATCTATGATGATAATTGTCATGGTTGGGCCCAAATTTGGCAAATGAGTTTCAATGCTGATAAATGTAAAGTACTACATATCGGATACCTAAATGAGAAAGCAAACTATTCGATGAATGGCACTCAGCTTAAGAATGGTAAACAGAGAAACACGATCGGGAGTAGTAGAGTAACAATATCGAGTAACCTAAAAACCGAGTCAACAATGTTCAGAAGTTGTTTAAGAAGGCAAACAAAATAATTGGCTTTATAGGCAGGTACATTTTTGAGCCATAAAATCCAAAGAAGTTATCCTAACCATTTACAATTCCCTAGTCCGCCCTCTTCTAGAATCACTGCGTTCAATCATGGTGCCCTTATTTACCCCCCCCCCCAAGAAAAGATATTAGAACAAAAGCTAGAACCGAGTTCAACGTAGAGTTACCCAAAATGATACCTAGCCTAAAAAGAACAAACAACCATACGAAGAGCGGCTTAGAGAATTCAATCTATTTCCTTTAACCCAGCGCAGATTAAGATGCGGTTGACTTAATTCAAGTGTTCAAAATCATCAAAAGGCATCGACAATATGAACTGTAGTAAAGAGTTACTTCACTATCGACCAATCTAATTACACGCGGGGAGAACGGTTGCAACATTATTGTTAAATCTTTTAACTCACTACGACTCGCAGAATTTCTTCTTTCAATCGAGTTGTTCAAACTTGGTGGAATGGGCTTCCCCGAAACGTTTAATAGGGACTGCATCACCGTGATTCAATTTAAAACTCCGCGTTTGACAAAATATCTCGCATCAAACCCTGCGGACTGACTGCGTTTGTAAATGACTAATAACTTTATTTTATCCCACCCCCCCTCAGTTACTAACCCATCTGTCCCTACTAACTTCCTAATCCTGCCACGGACATTAGTTCCAGGGCAGAAGTAATTCCACTTTCCAATGGTTCCCTTACCACACTCTAAACCACTGTTTGGGACACCTTGATCCTCCAGTGTTTTGGAGGACAAGGCATACCTAGAAGGGTCACTCGATCTGGGGTTGCTTGATTTCCTTTGTACTCCTTTGTACTTGATCCCCACTAATCCAGGGGTCGACTCAACCTACACCTTGTCAGGGGAACTTGTCCCGGTCCCACGTGAGTGGGTAATACCAATCGGCAATTAAATCTAAAAAATTAAGGGCCTTGAACTACTTTGGGGAATGTAACTGAGATGTTAATGTTTAAGGCCATTCCCTAATTTATTATCACCAGGGACTATTTTGTTTATACTGCTAAACCTGCACCTGCCCCTGCCTCAGCTTCGAAAATGTTTTTCTGACTGGGCCAAGCACGATGGTTTTACTGACATAAAGGACACTGTCAACCATCACACCAGACAACTTGATTTACGAACTGTCACAGACTCAGCAGATAATGACAGTTTTGAGGTGGGAGCAGTTGGGTTCCGGGGACCCTTGGGTGGTCTGGATTGGGAGACGGATGGCTCAGAACTTTGCCGATCCACCTTCACCTTCAAAAACTTCCCACCAGATCCCTCAGGATCAGTCATTCTTGGTTTTCAATGCCAGTGTGTTCTGCCGGCGAGAGTCCCTTCGGGCTTTTTGTGTTGATTTTCTTAGCTTGCCCCCAAAATGCAATTTAATGTGAAACTCAAGGTACCTTTCACTAACCCTACCCCTATCTCACTTAGACCGAGAAATTTGAGGCTACGGGGGAAAGCATTTCGCGTGTTCTCACAGTACATTGTGACGCAACAGGTGGCTAAATCGATGCTCCGGGTCCACTCAGGGCGAATCGCAGACGAGGGAATGCTAGAAGAGCGGTTGAACTGTCTCGGCGACTGCTCCTTCCGTCGTCAATTCAGTCATTGTGGTGACATCCGCACAAGCCGTGCTTGAGGCGGTGCGAGCACGACAAGATCTCAGGAGTGTACTTAGTACGGCCGGCTTCCTGATCGTATTGCGAATCAGGTGGTCATGTCCACCAGTGATCACTCCCTCTTTAAGGTCCCCTGGAGGTGTGGAGAAGAAACCGTTTTTGAATATGGATGAGGTCTGTAAACACTTCTGGCCCGGTTGTCATTTTAAAATGACATCCACGAATATGAATGGGCATGAGCCCGGTTGTCATTTTAAAATCTGTAAGCTTAGAAAGCCTATTCAGCTTGGTCTGAACGCCGTGAGTCCGCCGAATGTTAAACAATAGCCGATCGTTACGTCACCGCACCTCCAGAAAAACAAGACAAGAGAAGACTCAGTTTGTTATTGGTTAGGTCGGTATGTTCGTTGTATTCAGTAGTGGAAAGATATCATATTGCTAACATGCGCCTGCAAAGATGCTCTCCACTGAAATAGTCCATCACAACCTTGAAACCAAGATGACACAGGAGAGCTCTACTCAACGCCAGTCTACAGATTGGAAACCGCACTACATTTATAGATGTTGTGGGAAATTTCTAGCAGTTAAACTATAACGAAAATACGGTAGCCTAGAGGCCTAGACGTTTTTCGGCCAGATCGAACCAGGTAGACCACCACTGACATTTTGAGAGCCTGCCCGGGCCAGGAGGGTTTAAACATTAGTCCCGCCCCTTCTAGGAAACCCTGCCTTTAACTTCCCCAAACCCAAGCCAGTCGCAAAAGCAGAGCCGGGGGTATCTAAGCCCTTTCATCTACCTAAGTACTCCTCCAATCAAGGTCAGTACAGGTACAAACACAGGGTTAAGTTTACAGGTCAGAAAGGACGAGGCTCTAAATAAACCAGGTTCAGGCAACCTCAGATCTGCCATAACGCCAGCCAGCCGGCGAAAATGGCCACCACACCACTTACACCTCCACGCACCATAAAAAAACTAATGTCCCTCTCATTCCCGGGGTTAATTACGGTCTTACGGAGGGTGGACTCCTACGAGGGTAGTACAGCCGGCGAACCCTTGTCTGCTAACTGGGCGTCGGCCACCAGCCCCCGTGTCACCAAGCATGGCCGTTAAAAACACTTGGGCAAGGATGGTGGCACGCCCAAAAGGCATCACTTGGCAGGGGCTCCACGGCGACCTCGTTTACGTCATGCCCGACAACGGCGAATCGAGTGTCTTTAGAGGTGGAGTCACTGCGTCACGGAAATGATAGCCAAGAATGTCATCATCCCGGTCCCTCAAAATTACCAAGTCTTCACATCCAAGCTTATTTTGGTTCCCAAAAGGGACAGTGTTCAGATGAGGACCCGCTCGTAGACATGTCGTATCTGAACCTTCACATCGACTCACACATATCGATATCGACTCACTTCAGCGATGTGGGTTAACAACGCTGACACCAAATCAGGCTAACACGTCCGACGGGAGGGTGGATGTGTTCCTTAGACCTGACAGACGCTTATTGGCACGTCTCAGTCGTAACACAACAATAGATTTCAAAAGATTTCTGGCCTTACGGATCAGGGAACAAAACTATGTCTTTCAGAGGATGCCATTCGGTTTGAACCTGGCGCCTCGCTTATTCACGAAATTAGTCCGGCAAGCACTGATGCCATTGTTACAACAAGGGATCAGGATTTTATGGTACCTAGACGACTGGCTGGTGGTGGCACAGACAGAGCAAGTATGCATAAATCATGTCAACATAACATTAAAACATGTCAAAACTCTAGGGTTCAAGGTAAATCTGGTAAAGTCAAACCTTGTTCCCTCACGAGTAGTTCAGTGGATAGGGCTGGTTTGGGACACAGCTGCTCTCACTCTGAGTCAGAGTGTGGACAATCGGAACAGATTTCGCAGGAAACTGTTCAGGTTCCTTCACAGTCTGACTACGACACGCAGAATCTGGGAGTCTCTGGTCGGCTCTCTCAACTGGATTCAACTAACGGTAATGTTGGGCCGGTTGAAAGTAAAGCGTTTAATATTGGAGGGCAACAGATATTTTCCGCTATTGCCGGCGACAAAATTATGGCCCATACCAAAATTAATCCACAACTTACTAGCGGTCTGGGCGAAGAGGGAAATGTTGCACTCGGTAATGTCATGGACCTCTCCTCCGCCGACGGTATGGGTAGACACGGATGCGTCAGGAACGATAGGTTGGGGTTTTCAGTCAAACCAAGGGCACCAGGGTCAAGGGCTTTGGTCCCATTTCGAAATCTCCCACATCAATGTCAAGGAATTACTAGTCCCCTTATATTTCCTTCAGGCTCACGGCTCTACTTTACGGGGCAAGTCGGTGGCCTTCAGAATGGACAATCTGAATGCGGTTCACTGTATTCAGAAACAAGGGTCAACGAGATCTCGGAAGTTGCTAAACGTGTCAGAAGAGATTTTTACTCTAGCCAACAGGCTGGA